>JAMKCH010004578.1:0-35890 GCA_023653785.1 Ophioderma brevispina
CTAAAAAAGTGTCTTTTTAAGAGATTATTTATATAAAACGCCACAATTACCTCTGCAAGGATGTATGTGTGTGGTGTGTGTGTATGTGGTGGTGTGTGTGTGTGTGACATATCGTGTGTGACGTTGTACGTGTTTTCGTATGGGAATTCGCCATTGATATGATTCTTTGGCCGACAAATTTATGATTTGTAGTTTTATCCTTCGTATACATGATAGAGGAAATCGAGCTATAGGCCTACACAGAAATGTTCATGTTGAAGGGTCAGGACTTCCAAAAAGAAGGTAAAAAAATAATACAAATAAATATGAAAAATACAGATTATCGATGTAAATATAAATCACCACTTTTCAAACCTCGCTGCAAAACTGATGCATACCAAACCTAATACATTTGAACATATGCGCCATGGCTACAGAGCTGTGCGTTCTGTAGTCAGGCGCACCTGTACGCTCTAACCCCAACCCCAAACCACCCCTACTCACCACAGCCCCAAAAACCCTTGCACATTTGGATTTCTTTTAAGCGTATCTCTAAGTAGATTCTAGTCATGCTGAATAGGGCGTTTAGAGGGCATAGTGCTTATGCAGCTATGATGCTCTGCTGATTTTCAGTCCTTTCCGTATTTATGAACATTTTGCTGTGCCTCATCCTTTAAACATGTCCTACACCTATTTACGTTTAATGTTTTCTACTCCAAAGAGAAACAGTAAGATGACTTTACCTATTAAAATTCAGCTGTTATATATCGTTAGCTCCTTCATCTTTTTCAAATTAATTTTTTCTTACTTATTCCATCGAAATAAAAAGTACGAAAAGGTTAACTTCTACTTGGGCTACTTTTTCGAAGAATCGAAAATGTTATTGCAAGGAAATATTGTACAATGGATTATTCGACCCTTGTTAACCATCCTGTTGTTGGGATATGATACTACACACCAAGAGTATAATATCAAAAGTTAAATCGAAATTTACATTTCCTTGAGACAGTCCCGAATAAGAAGAAAATAGAAGCACCCCTTTGAGACATTAAGAGTTTACTTATAGTGATTGATTTATCCAATTTGGCAGACTCGTTTAAATTTATGAAGCTTCTAATTAAAAAAAAAAACATTTTATTAAACCAAATAATCCATCCATTAAGAGCCAAAGGAGAAGGATACTGATGTCGATGTTGTCGCTGCAGTTGCTGCTGGTTGTAGTCCAGCTGGGCTGCCGTGATGATGAGGAGGACGACGATGATGATGATGATTGATCGAGGCGATGATGGATGATGAGATGATGATGATGATAATGATTGATGATGTGATGATGATGATGATGATGATGGACGATGACGTGGCGATGGCGATGATTATGATGATGATTGATGATGAGATGATGGTGATGTGGATGAGACGTCAAACAATGATGACGAACTGATGGCAATATTAGCTTATCTGTTCACTTTCGATTTTTTTTTTGGAGGATACGAATCGCTGTTAAAATATTTCGACCCTTAGACCAAGGTGTAATGAAATGCACAGAACATGGTGCTTGTAGACACTTATGCAAAACATATTACCCGTAGGCGGATTTGATGAATTGATGATGTCATTAATTTATGTTTGACAGCAAAATAATGTACCACATAAAAACCATAGAATTATAGTAGCGCATCGTTTATTCAAAATGTCATCATAATGGAACACAAGGTAGTCTTGAGGATTACCAAAAATAGTGCCACTGGTGAAAGAAATATACACTTGAGCAACATAGCTGAGACCCAGATAGATTTGACCGTGGCGGCCATGTGGCCAGTTTTCAAAATTACGCCGTTCTTGCGGTCAAGCATCAAATCTCGGTAATAATACTGACGGACCTTGATATTTGCAGGATATTCATTCAGGAGCGGGAATCAAAATAGACACACGTTTTAAGATCTCTGCCATTGTTATACTATTAACTGTCGCTTTGTAAGAGACTTTTGTGTATACTACTATGTTTTTAGGGTCAAGAAATCCAATATTACTTTTAATATCTGGTGCGCCATTTCATTCCAATATGGTCGCCAATTGCACTGCAATATTTTTGTTTAAAATGGAGGATTTTGTTTCTATGTGTTTACCTAACTTAAACCAATTATGACAAATAAGATTCATGTAAGTATGTATTTTTTTCCAATTGATTTATCTTGGGTTTCACTTTTCATCATATCCTCCATTAACACTTAAGTGACCAAGGGGTTTCACTCCCGTTGGTGCCAGGGGGGGGGGGTTCCATGGGACCCCCCTAGGAACCACTTTCCCGAGGGAATTTTTGACATGAAATTTATACCAAATGTGAAGGGTATAAGACAACCCACAATCAGCAAAAAAAAAAACAAAAAGGAAATTGTTATTTTTGGCTGCAAATTAGGGGCAAAACATTTTTTCACATACACGCGAAAATTGGGAAAAAAGCGGAAAATTCTAAATGAGCCTTGCGCTTACACCGAAACATTGAAAACTTATTTTATGTGGATATCTATTCTAGAAGACCCAAATTACATATATGTAACACAAAACTAGCAGTTTAGGGAATCCTGTATGTTTTATTACGGGTGTTGCAAGGAACGTCATTTCCCATAGAGTTTGTACAGTAAAACGGTTTGGCAACATCCATGATGAAATATTGTTGTTTCAGCACATAAAGGGTATTTGTTTATGTTACTAATAATTGTTTACTTACATGATATGTGAACTTAGATCAGCAAAAAAAAAAATTGCTTTGGTCTTGGTTTATATTCTTCATTTTTAAAATTATTCTGAAATGACTTCCGTTAAGTGCCCCAAGGGGGGGGGGGGGGGTCCATGGACACCCCACTAATTAACTCATAACGGTTGGCATTTTTTAATTTATTTGGTATGAAAAGAAGCGCATTTAAAGTCAGACAATTACAAATATTTCGGCGCAAAATCCCACGCTAAAGCGGCCAGCGCGAAAACAAATTTTGGGGTCCCTAGGAACCCCCCCCCCCTTGGTCATTAAGGTAATTACACAGTTGGAATGAAGTCAGTAAGATAAACCAGTAGGCGTTTAAGCCAGTGTTGAGTGGAATGGACATGGCAAGGGATGAGACTCCCCCACTTAAAATCCTTACTCTCTCCCGGCTCCAATACAGATCAGACTGCTTGGACAGAAAACGTCGTGAGCGCTGGGAGGAAATGGTCCAGGGAATCGACTTCAGCTTCATCCAGTAGGAGGCTGGAGACTATAAACGGCCTCACCGGCAGAGTTTCCAAACCGTCGAAATGTCCAGGGTTGGCCAATCAATCGCAGAGCAACCCTCGCAAATGGTCGTTCAAGGACATTGATTAAGGATCACACTCGCTCTGTGAAAAAAAAATAAAAAAAAGAGATCACCAAAACTTCGTCGATCGCCCAGCGTGGACGGGTCACTTTCAACATCTTCTCACTAGAAGCGCTTACGTTTGGTACCAGCCAACTAAAGAGTGTGAAGGCCCAAGGGCTGATAACATAACAGCGGAGTTCTGATGCAATGCGGCCCATGCTGTGTTGAATGGCTCCAGCAGTTCTTACACATGCTGCCTTACCAACCAGTCCTTACCCAAGATCGGAGGAGAGCTACTCATCGCACTCCCCAAACGAAACAAGGCTGTCAGACGGACAATCCTAAGAAACTACGTACCAAATGCACTCCACTGTGTGCACCTTCAAACCTCATCGCCTGACGAACAAGCAGGATTTTCGCCGTGGCCGGGCCTTCCACAATTATGAAAACCACCAATGATATCGAGGAAAGACTTTTAAATGCGTCGAAGGCAGCGTCATCTTTGGTGTTGGACATTACGACAGCATTAGAACCGTGGGACCACGAGCCTGACACTCAAGCTTCTCGGGACCATCTCGGATCGTCACTTGTACAATTTAATGTAACATGCTTGCAACCCGTAGCTATTCTCAAGACCAGTGATGGGCGAGTAGCGCCTGCGCCGCCTGATGAACGGAGTACCACGAGGATCAGTATTGGTTCCCATGCTGTTCAACTTGTATATAAGCGACTTACCTGAAACAACATTAGACACTATGGCTACGCCACGGATCTTGCCCTTCCACCACCGGACAGACAGTAGAAAGTACATTACTTGCAGATATGGCCTTACTTGCTGGCATATCCCAAGACCTGGAGACTGAAGCTGTGTGAAGCCAAGACCCGCTACTGCCTTCCATCTCAACAACAAAGAGCTATCGCCAGCTTCAATAGCCCTCAGCTCATACGAGCGCCTCTGCCCCCCCCAACTCTACACCAAATTATCGGGAGCGAGCTTGCCGGCAGCTTACTTATAGGCAGATCCTCGAGTCCGTATGCGCACAAGGTAACACTTCAAGAATAACCTCCTGTGTCGACTTGCTGGATCCTTATGGGGTGCCAGCCCAATGACTCTTCGCACCGCCGCCTTGGCTCGGGTCTACAGCGCTGCTGAATATGCCGCCCCAGCATGGTGCAACAGCTCTCACACAAAGAAGCTGGACACAATACTCAACGAGACCTTGAGATCCATTACTGGTGTCCTCCGTCCCACTCCATCTGAGTTTCTGCCAGTGCTTTCAGGCATTGCACCTGTAGTGCTTCGGAGAGAACACCACACGCACAAACTGATGAATAAGGCTCTGCTGGACAACAAGCACCTGCTTCATAACACTGTCAAAGAATCACACCAGCTCGGCAGACAGAGATTGTGCTCTCGTCGACCTTTCTGTCGACACGCTGCTAAACTATCCAGCTCCCCATTCAACATCTTACAGACATGGAATACTGCATGGCTTGATACTTCAAGACCAGACCAACTCAGTAATACACCTATGACAGAACTATCACATGTTAGCAATCTTCCACACAAGGAATGGGTCACCTTAAACCGGATTCGCACAGGAGTCGGTCGCTTCAACAGCAATATGCACCGATGGAGGCTGCGACCATCTCCAGCCTGCCAATGTAGTTCTCCATCACAGACTGCGGAACACATCGTCAATGAGTGCCCTACCTTTCGCCCACCGGTAGACAATCCCCAACCAATCAACAGTGAGCTGGCTCCACCGTCTACAACATATTTAGCTGCTGCCTCATACGCAAGAATAAGAAGAACACAGATAAGAAGAAGTATTAAATTGATGGTATTAACAATTTACCGTGTTCACCTTTGCAAAATGGGTTTTAGTGATGTCCCTAAAATTATATTGTTTCCCCCACCTTCCCTCCCCAAATGGAAATCCCTGCAGTACATCACTGGGTAACATTATAAAATGACACTCAAAATAATATTTAACAAAATCATTTTTTGCACTCGAAGCAACAATTTGCAGCATTCTTTCAACTTGCTTGATTTCCATGCAGTAAACTTCAGAAATACATGTATGGGCAATACATAAGAGAGCAGTTTAAAGCATTAAAATGATTTATATAAATATATCGCATACATTTCATTGAATCTTAAAAGTAATTTACATTATCAACACGTGTCCTGCTTTGACATTTGAATACCGCGCCAAAAAAATCAACGTGTTAATGTATTTTGTAGCCCCCATGCTGCATATTAAATTTGACTGCAGTTCAAACTCAAGAGTGTGTGGGTTGTCTGAAGTACAAAGAAGTGTTGTATCATCAGCATACATAGTACATTTACAGTTAACACTCTTTGAAAGATTATTGACAAAAATAATAAATAGAAGCGGACCAAGTATAGAGCCTTGTGGAATTCCAATGTTGATATGTTTGAAGTCAGAAAGAGTTATTATGAGGCGGATATTCAAGAACGCTCCGGGTCAAATACATAACAAATTCGGGAATGTTAAATTAAGGTCCCAAACACACACCATTAATTCAAAACAGTGCCAAATACTACCCCATTTTCCCAAAACGACTTCCGATGGCTAAAATGCGATCCTTTTCCACGTGTTTATTAAAGCGGATGCGTAGCACATATATATCTGAGTGGATACCCGGGGCAAAAAATAATACTTCAACCAGTGCTGTGATGTCACCACATCTTAAAATTTTCCAAATTATTGGAATAGAAATGCATACTTTAATAATAATCTATCTTCATGTATAACCGGTTGTTTGAGATAATGACCGTCCCGTGATCTTGCTATTTGATGACAAAAGCAGCAGGCCAATTCCTCCTAGTAAGGCGAAAATAAGTTCAAAATTATTATTGAATTCCCCTTATTTTTTTTTATTTATTTATTTTTTTATTTATTTAATTTTTATTTACTGTTTTTATTATTTTTTCTTTCTCGCGGTCGCGGATTGGCCGCATAGCGGCGGGCTGTAGTGTCTAGTTAAAACATAATGCTACTTTGAAATTATATAGTAAAATTTTTATGGGTGAATTAGATTTCTAACAGCAATAACAAGTGAGATATAGAGCAAGTCGGGTTTTGATGCGTCTTATGTTACTTACGATTTATCTGCGTTTGTGCACCACGTGCTTATCTATCGGACTGCCTACAATTCGACAATACAGACTTTGATATGGGGTGCGTGGCAGTTTAAACACTTAAGTGACCACGGGGTTTCACTCCCGTTGGGGCCCAAGGGGGGGGTTCCATGGACGACCCCCCCCAAGGCAACCACTTTCCACGATGGAATTTTTGCACAAATTATACCACATGTGAAGGGTCATAAGAACAACCCCAAATCAGCAACAAAAAAAAAATTTGTTATTTCGGCTCTGCAAAATTAGGGGCCAAAACATTGTTTTCAACAACACGCGAAAAATGGGAAAAAAAAGACGGAAAATTCAAAGGAAGCCTTGGCGCTTACACCAACATTTTGCAAAACTTATTTTATGTTGATAGCTATTTTAGAAGCCCCACATTAAAATATTTAAACACAAAACGAGCAGTTTTAGGGAATCCTGATTTTTACGGGTGTTGCAAAATACAAGTCAATTTCCCATAGAGTTGTACAGTTAAACGGGTTGGCAACATCCATGATGATAATTGTTTGGTTTTCAGGCACTAAAGGGGTTACATTTTTTTTAATGTTACTAATAATTGTTTACTTACATGTATGTGTGAACTTATATAAGAAAAAAAAAAAATAGGCTTTGGTGTCTTGGTGTCGTATTATTATTTTAAAAATTATTCTGAAATGACTTCCGTTAGTTGCCCAAGGGGGGGGTTCCATGGGGGACCCACACTAATTAACTCATAAAGCGTGGCCCGAGTTTAATTATTGTGGCTATGAAAAGAAGCGCATTTAAAAGTCAGACAATACAAAAATAATTTCAAGCGCAAAAATCCCACGCGTAAAGCGGCCAGCGCGAAACAAATTTTGGGGGTCCCTAGGAACCCCCCTCTTGGTCAATTAAGTGTTAAGTGTATGTTATTTTAAGTAATTGTTAAAAATGAAGAGTATAATCAATTTTGGTTCGAAATTGAGTTACTATTAGAATAAGAGAGAGAGGTGTGTTAAAAACATATTTTGACATCAATTTCACGTCTGCAAGCACGCCCCTTTCCAAGTTATGGGTTTTGTCATTTCCAAAAATTTCCGTAAAGGTTTCTTTGAAAACAAAATTTATATGAATTGATTAAAAGGCCAATATGGTATTAAAAATCAGTTCTTCAAATGTATAACCATTCAGCTCTAGTAGATTTTGCATAGATGGAACACATAAAAAAAAAAAAAATGTCATTTTTTTAGTTGACTTCAAAAATATTATACGGGAAGTCGGCAAGGCATAGCAGAAACCACTGACGTAAAGTCTATGGCATGTTTGACTTATTGAATGATGTTCTGTCATAACTGTTAAAAATGTTCATTAAAATAACAAGCGATTTGACTGGAGCTGGCGGGGGACTCAAAAACAGTTTTAAAACCACGTTTTTACAGTTCATTTGCACGTTTCTGAGTCCCTTTTTACAGTTATTTGCACGTTTTGAGTCCGGCTAACAGGTCAAAAGCCCGTATGGTTTAAGCTCATTTTTAACCGTGTATGGTCATGAAGACAATGCATTACTGTTAATTGCAGACATTTAGTCTCTGTAGCGTCGGCTACAGAAAAAGAAAGATGGGTTCATCGCCAACCTTGTTTAAAAATTTTATGAGGGAGTGTGGATATTAATTTTTGTAAGATTTTCACGGCTGATCCAAACAGATTTGTCACCATATTAAGACAAAATAATGGAATGAACACCCAGCTTAAACTGTTGTTGCAAATCCCATTGGGAATGGGATTTAAAAGGATCAGCCGCGAAAATCGTTTCATATGTACTTCATTTTTCACCAAATTCCTTCCTTTTTTCAGCATAAAAAGTACGACGGAAAATAGGCAGATAGTGAAACATTAACTGCGTCACAGTTGAGTTAAAAAAGGTCCGGGTTAAAATTTGGTGTTTTTATCACAATTTTTTTTTTTGGCATTCCATTGTAATATCCACTATAGGACGATCAGCAACGTTTAATGCATTGCAGAAATCGCAAAACCCGAATGGGCAGGGGTAGAGTTTCTGCCAAGTTATTTTGTAACAAGAAATGAAGATAAAATCTATTTTCCCGAAAAAAAAATCTGGTTTTTTTTCAACACAAAAAATACCGGTTATCGGGCAAAAAAAAATTGTGGTTTTTTTTCCCCCAAAATCCCAGCTGTTCAAATCGATAAACCTGGCTTTGTTTCAAAATTGAAAAAAACCAGGGTTACAAATTCGATTAAGAGCAAAGGTTTATTTTTCTAAAAATGAAAGAGAATATTTGCATTGATATCAAACAGCTGTCCATTTGATGGAATATTTGCGAGAAAAGAATGTATAAAATTCCGAACGTTTTCTAAAAGGAGGAATTGGTAATTATGAGTAGATTGAGAGTGTATGTCATTCATTCCAAAAGTCAATGTCTAGGTCATTTGTTCTAAAATAACAAAATTTATTATAGAAAAAAGAGAGTACATTTTGAGATAATGGTTGTTGTTTTTTTTTCACTGCAATCTTTATTCACTTGGTTTTTAAAACATAGTAATGCTACTTCCCCAGTAGTCCTTGCCCTACAGAAAAATACAATCACAGGGAGCTGCTCCAACGATTACAAAATATTACCAATATTGTTGGTTTAAAAAATAAAATCAATGAAGAACTAAAAATGGAAATTGATTAATTCACTAAATTTTCCCTTGTTTGCCATTTTGTCTGAGTTTCTTGCAAATCACAGGTACATGTTGCCTAATATTTGCATGCATTGTAATATTTAATATTCTTTTGAGGGCTTTTATGTTTGAATATTTGCTCTGTGTAAGTAAAATTTGCAAATTATGCAATCAATGTTAAGGTCATATGAAATTTAGAACCGAAAAGAACCGAAAAGACTCAGAAGGATTTTTTAACTCGTAACCTATTGTTGAGACCTGTATATACAGCATAACAAACAAATATATATATTTCAAACCCTATTGTAACTTGTCAAAATACTAGCATGCAAGACAATGCAATACAAACGCTATTAACATAACGAACAAATATAAGTAAACTTATGCAAAAGAGATGAAGAGATGAGTAATAACAGTAAAAATTACATCTAAAAAAACACTAAATGTAGACAAGGGTAGGCTGATGTCGTTGAGAGTGAATGAGTATGAAAACAGACAATGGCAAAAGTCATCAAAGAAAAGTTGTTTGGCAAGCTTTGACTTAACAAATCTGTGCAGATCAGGGTAAAATTTTGTGTTTTTTCATCCACAATTTTGTTTTTGATTCACTATGTATATCCACTATAGGACGGTCAGCAACGTTTAATTGCATTACGGAAATCGCAAAACCCGAATGGGTAGAGTTTATGGCAAGTATTTTGTACAATGAAAGATAAAATCTATTTTCCCCCGAAAAATCTGTGTTTTTTTTTCAACACAAAATACAGGTTTATCGAGCAATAAAATTGTTTGTTTTTTCAAAATCCCAGCTTTTCGAATCGATAAACCTGGATTTTCAAATTGAAAAACCAGGTTTATCAAATTCGATAAGCAAGGTTTTTTTTTTTCTAAAAATGAAAGAGACTATTTGCATGATATCAAACAGCTGTGCCATTTGATGGAATATTTACGAGAAAAGAATTTATAAAATTCCGAACGTTTTCTAAAAGGGAAGGAATTTGGTAATTATGCGTAGATGAGAGTGTATGTCATTCATTCCAAAAGTCAATGTCTAGGTCATTTGTTCTAAAATAACAAAAAAAAAAAAAAAAAAAAAAAACACTAAATGTAGACAAGGGTAGGCTGATGTCGTTGAGAGTGAATGAGTATGAAAACAGACAATGGCAAAAGTCATCAAAGAAAAGTTGTTTGGCAAGCTTTGACTTAACAAATCTGTGCAGAACCAAAATCCGTATTTCCTAACTCCGCAATTTAACGCGATTTCAGAAGAAAACAAAAAGGAAATGTTTTAAAACGATTTATTGTTATAACACATGTAGCTGATATAAATTTAAAACAGCATATTTTGTAATCATGTACAATGGACAATGCTGGACAATGGGCAATGGTTACTTTCAATTGTGTAAGAAAAACACACTACAGTTCGCTAGCAACTATATATAGTCATGTTAAGCTATATAAAACCTGGAAACATAAATATATTTGACTTTGTTTGTCTCAAGTCTACAAGGAGGGACCAGAAAGCATTCAGTATTTGGGTTGGTGATGACATCATTTGTGGTACCATTGATTTATCAGAGAGTAATATCAACTTCCAGGTGACTGGTGTGAATCTTTTCATGACACTGACTGATAATCAATAGCTTCACAAATGATGTCACTGGTAGTGTATTCCTTTTTCTGGCCCTGTTTATTGCAACGGAATGTCCCACAAAGATTTGGAGTACACAATAAAACACTAAGTCAACTATGCACCGACTATAGAATGGGGTCACAATTATGACCACAAAAAAGGGTCATTTCACACGTTTTTTTACCACAAAAGTGGTCAACATTTTAACCCCAGTTGACTCGATTTGCCCATTACTAGCTTTAGCGACTATAGAGAATCTTGTATTGATTCGTAACTAAAGAAATTATGGTCATCATATGTTAAAAATTCGGTTATTTGGTGATTTTAGCTTGTATTTTGGGGTGATATTGTTGTATGTCTTCTGTGAGAGTTTTAAATGTGAAAGAAACATGCTCAAATTTGCCATTTTTTCATCATGTGGATAAGTGAATTAGTGGTGTGCAACCTCTAAAGTGAGGACAACTTTTCTTATACGGATAGATACTTTCCCAGATGAATATAATTTAGAAGAAAATTATAACTTCCGATTTTTAGCTTGAAAAGTTGACAAAATTTATTGCCATACAAATTAATTTCTGTCTAATAATTAAAATAATATGAATCATTATGCGATTATCTAACTAAAATAGTATAATTAAATGGCTAGGTTTGTTTTAAATTAAATACTCGTTAAATCAGGTGCTTATATGATACGGGACAGTGATTATTATCTTTAGGGCGAATGATTGAATAAAGTCGTTTAATTGGGAACAGCTTCGGTGCGGTGAAACGATCAGGTCAAAATTAAAGAAAAAGGTGTTTCATTTCGTGTTTTATTACAATTTCTGTATTAATGCTTTTACTTTTTTAACATTTTGTTTTTTCTTACTTCAGGTTTTTGGACGGATTCGCTTTTTAATTTAAATATACTTTACAATGCTATCTATAACTTTGTTTGTAGTTTCTTGCAAAAACAAAATAGATAGAAAAAGTATTGAGCATGATCTGAAGGGTAAAAGGCAGAAATATTATATATATATATATATATACGTTTGTGGAATTTTTTTTTTAGAAAGACAGAGGAATACAAACTAGCCTACCCGGCAAACAAAGCATATTTTTCTCTTTTTCTCTCCCCATGGTTTCAAAATAAATGGTCTTGATATTGTTAACGATTCCTGGACTGACCCATGAGTTAAACCCTATAAATACCCCTCGTCCTGACGGTTAATTCACAATAATATTCATCAACCCTAGAAATAACAACGGTGCGAGAGAGCAGATTTGAACAGTAAGTACCATTTATGTCTTTTCGTCACTTTGAGTAGAATTTATAGGCATGTCAAAAACACTCTACGGAAGTAGGGCATGCTAAGAAGTACATGTATTTATATTTGTGTAGTGTTACACAAATTGTCTTGCACTACATCTCTGTTAATTTCACTCTATCAACGTCACATAGTGTTAATACTAAGTCACGCGGTTTGGCAATAGCCAATAACATGTGACTACTATGTCAACAACATTCGATCAAGAAATTTCAAACGCAACACGGGCATCAAAGTTGAATCATTATTATTTTTATTGTTGTTGTCTATCCAACTATTTTTTTTTTCAAACTTGGACCCATGTCTTAAGTTTATGAATTTCTTTTACCAATGTAATAGTAAGATAAGCTATTAAAATATAATGAACTACTTGGTAATTATATGAACTCTATTTCAATTATATACATAGAGAACACATTGTCAATAGATAAACATTTGCCTTTTTTCTTAAATGCATATGCATGGGCTTATCGCTATAATTTAGATGAGAATTGGAATGGAAATAACTTGAAAGTTGAAAAGACAACGATGATGCATGTAATAATAATTTTAAAACTTCATTATTTTGTCTCCAAATTCGACGTTACTAAAATCCTGCGTTAGTAGTTTTGTATTAACATCATCATTCTTAAAACAAATTTGAATTCTGATGAGCTTCCAATTACACAAGACCAATTCAGTTTGCATATATGGAAGAGAATAATATTTCCTTAGAGGCATCCAAATTGAGAGCACTTGTTGTCCTCCATTTGTTCGCTGGTGCATATAAGGTACAACTGTTTAGTTTGTTATGATGATGACATTCGCCAGAGTGTCGAAAGCTCAGACAAATTAATAAAACATTAACCTTTTAATTTGGAAGACTCAAGGGGAAATTATTTTCTACTCATGTTTACCAACCTAGATTAACAAGAAGTTTCAAATAATTTTTGACGTTACTTAAAAGTATTGCATAATATAGTTATTGTGAAAACCAATATCCTTTAGTCATTGTGTTATTATTTCGTTTAATATAACAAGTGCATTATGAGCCGATCTGAAAAAAAGGTGTAACCTGATATTTTACATATGAGATGTCCCTTAAAAATGAAAGCCACGATTTTTGTACTGATGTAAAAATTACCATGACATACCCCTATGTGGAAAGATTAAGCTGAGAATTATATCTTTGGTACAAAGAAATTGGAATTTCTAATTTCCTATTGGACCAAATACGAAATTCATCCTATGCTTTATGTTGAAACACGATCAAGTCAACAAAGCATTTGTTTTCAGTTTACAAGGTAAGAAATCTATTAAATGTCTAATCTTTTTGACATCGTTACATTTGACACTATGGATGCCTCAAAATCTATCGTTGCTCCATTAAGGTCGAATTATCAGGTTTATTATCACGGTTCACAGATAAAAATGAAAATGTTCCCATTACTTCAGACTATTAAGCATTGGTGGTCAGTGTACCAATAATATATAACAAAATGTAATGTCTAAATTTATTGACAAGCATGCCCCTTCATGTAATTTTAGCTAAAAAAATCAACGAATTGTAGTAGTTCTTACTTTCGACATAAATATGTTATTGTTGTGGCCTTTTTGTAACCAATGCATGGTTGGTGTCATTTTCCCCCCTTAGTGGTGGCCTGACGACTCCCCTCCATTATCGCATTGCTTTATTAAGCTGGTAGATGGTATTTAATAACAAAAAGTGGCTACGTGTTCCTGACTTTGAAACTAGTTTAATGTTGGTCCTTCTCTCCAATGTCAATGGTCGTACGTAAGATGCCTTTCCTGAATCCGGTGTGGCAGGGAATATACTCCTCCACACTCATAGCCCACCTGAAACAGTGAAGAATAGGGCACTCGATTCAGCTGACTTATCATCCAAAATTAGGTCCACACTTTATTCCGTTGTCATCTATGGAGCCCGGACTATGGCTCCAGGAGGACTATATGTCCTTTAATACTGGCCCCTGGTTTCCAAATATATTAATTTCTGGTCATATTTTCAGCACACATAGTCTGTAAAGCAATGGCCGTTTATTTAACTCTATACCAAATGTTATCTTAATAACTGAATATTAGATAACCCACGAGTGTTTAAGTTTAATATGCTCGCAATTGCTTTGTGATCTTCCCTGTAATATGTTCAAACATATTACTAATGAGTAATTTAAGGGATAATACTTACAAAACACACATATCGAGTTAAGAGTAAATTAACAAGGAATCATATTTGGTTTTAGAATGGTTTTTAGTGGAATAGCTGTTTTAATGTATTACCAATATGATGCTAAGCTATTGCGTGTTGAAATATGGGGTGATTTCTTACGCTTTCGAATAAGTAAACATTCAAAATCTATTAAACTCAAGTTTACATTGCTGACTTTTATAAAGGAACTTCGATTGTTCTTAAAAAAGAAAAACGTTACCTAATTATAATGATTAATTGCACGTAAAATCGTATAATGTATGTACATTCCTAATTAGTGTATGCTTTTGTTTAAACAAACGTTATTCGATATCCATAATTCAATAAAGGTTATCGGATGTATCGTGTCAACAAACAATGAATTATAACTCGCCTATAATTATGATCAAATATTGAGTTTGACTACACTTGGAATAACAATCAAGGTAATTTCTACAAATTACATAGGTCTTCAGGGTAATTATGAATGTGTTTTGATGATTTGCTTTAGTAGGGGAAGTGTTACCAATACCCCCACGAGTTGATATAATGTGATATTTTCAGACACAACGTGTGAGATAATCAAGCAAAACGGAAATTTGTTATAGCTTGGCACTATTAAGGATAGTTGTGTGGTCAGGAACGAATTTTTTATGGGGGCGATAATAGAATTATTCTTATTTTAATCATCGATTTCTTTTTATCTGTTGATTGTCGCTTTTGTGAAAGCAATTTTCCACGTAAGCCTCGTAAATAACAAATGCAACATAGTTAGCAGTTCCTACTCAGTGGAATCTGGTTTTACATATTTGTTTAAAGCGTGTCTTGCCAAATTTTATTTAAGCTTAATGAACTTCCGAAAACTCAATGAGTATGCCCAACGATTAAAATTAACTCATGGAGCCTTCTTTACCACGCGCGACTTACTTATTCCCTAATTCGCGTACTCAAACGGGAATAAAGTATTTCCTAAATTGCATCCCTACTCCCTATGAGAACCTGAAAAATAAGAACATAACAATGACCTTAATATACACAGGGGAGGACCCAGCTTCGATGGCAACGACAGCAATCTCATAGTCCTCCCAGGTCACACATTAAAGAACGGGCAAAAAAAAAAAAAAAAAAAAAATTTCTTTTTATCTGTTGATTGTCGCTTTTGTGAAAGCAATTTTCCACGTAAGCCTCGTAAATAACAAATGCAACATAGTTAGCAGTTCCTACTCAGTGGAATCTGGTTTTATATATTTGTTTAAAGCGTGTCTTGTCAAATTTTAATTAAGCTTAATGAACTTCCGAAAACTCAATGAGTATGCCCAACGATTAAAATTAACTCATGGAGCCTTCTTTACCACGCGCGACTTACAAACCATCAATTAGGTAAACTAGACGTCGTTTTAACGATTTTTAGTAAACTGTATTGGCTAATGTTATCAGTGAGGGCAATATAGCAGGGAAGCCACTTACGTACCTGAATGACCATAAATTGGGTGTAAAACAAAAACAAACAAAAAAAGAATTTAGATTTTTTAAATGTTATGACAAGTTCTGTGAAGCCCTTCTGAATCGATTTCGTCCGATTTAATGACCGTTCCACAACAGCCATTTATGTAAAATGTAGGTATGCATTGAATACAATCAAATCCAGAACAAATTTTGTTTAAAACAACCGAAGATAAGTGTCACTTAAATATAATAATTGAACTATCGTTGTTTCAAAACATCATGGAGGTCGTTTCTGATATCAAATCAATAAACAAGACATGTATAATGGAATTGAAATCAAGTTTTGGACATGGTATTGCACCTTGAGTTAAAAGACATCAAAGTGGATCAGAAGTCAAGTTCGAAAACTGACATGGTAAATCTATGATCACAATAATTCATGTCCATTGTTTTAAAAGTTCTCTTTCACTTTGTAGATATTAAAAAAAATTAACAGTTCAAACATTTTACATTGCTTTCTTCATAATTAAAATAATGCTTATTGTAAGCCCAATTCTCTCACACCTGTCCACCTTTGCAAGACTCTCACCTCTAATGAATTTCACGCCTTTCATTAGATATCTATGATTTCACAAATCGGACCAGCTTGGAATTTATAGCCCTTCTTCAATGCACTGTATCTCTTGACAATAGTTACTGTCAAAATGATATTGGATAAAAAAAGCCTAATGAAGAGTAAAAATGTACACAGAGTGTTAAGATCATGATTAACTGAGGTGATTTATATTTTCAATATTTGTGTTTCCTATCCTGCGCTTTGGCACATCCATTCTAATGTCTTTTAATTAACTCAAGGTTCAATACCATGTCCAAATTCCAATGCAAGTCTTGTTTATATGATATATTAGAAGCGACAAACAATGTTACTACAGTTATTCAATTTAAGTGACACTTATCATCAGTTGTTTTAAACAAAGTTTTGTTCTTTTGTAATTGTCTTTAATGCATGCCTGCACTGCACATAACTGGTCGTTGTGTTATAATGTCGTTGAATCGGACCAACCCGATTCAGAAGGGTTTCACAAAACTTCTAATAACTTTTAATAACTTTTAAACCAGAAATCCGAATTCCACCAAACAAAAATCTTATTAAAAGTCTTATTAAATATAAACAATGCAACAATTAGGTATACAGATCTATCCGATATCACATAGTTAATCTTTGATGATACTAATACCCAATTGGCTCCATCATACATCACGTTTAGTCGTGCGTGGAGCTTTTCTACAGTTAATTTTGAAGTTTATATTATGCACAAGCACGACTTCTAGATGGCATTTATTTCACATACTCTATTTTCCAAACCAATCATTTAACAAATCGATCAAAAGAGCAATATCTCCCATGCACGCTTCCAATATATTGCCAAGTACATGTATCTTTAAATGCCATCATGAGTTAAGTGTCATTAAGATGCAAGTTAACAGTACGAAACGGTACCTGGAATCTGGATAACACGTGACAATTTATAGTTACACTATATTTTAATATTCAAATTAAATGTAAAAGTTTAAGAGTTTAATTATAGTATCCTCTTTTTGTGATAAAAATATGATTTTATTTTATTTCTCTATTTTAATTGAGAACAGATTTCTCATAGAGAGAGTACGTTTTTCCTTTGATGAAATTAGATGCTAGGATTGTTTACACAAGTTCAAAAACTACTATAAATACATTGGGGATTTTTACAAGCCATGTTAAAAAAAATAGGTAGTTTCCCATGATGTCCTTAATGTAAGATGATTTAATGCGTATGATATCATATGTGTGTGATCCAATTGAAAGGTATTAGGCCATGTTTATATGCATTATGATGCTGTAATAGTTATTATTAGACATTAGGAAAAACCTAACTACAATAAAAATAGAAAGGATTTCTTTTCTGTGAGGAAAAGGGCCAGTTGTTAAAATTAATTTGATCCGCAGAAGTGGTAGGATCTGTGCAGCACATAATGCCAGGAGCAACTGATATTGTAGATACAACAGGCACTGAATGCGCAAGCTATTTCTCCGCTTGCGCATTCAAAAAGGATTCCAGTTTGTAGTCCTAATAATAGCATTTGCAACAGACGGACTTTAGGTGGCAACACTTGGATTATATATTGTATTGTGGAATATTGATGTCGTCGAGGGACAGCCCCGTCATCTTGAAATGCTGGATAAAGTTAGGAACTTATTAATTTCTGAAGAAGATTTCCATTGATTTATATTGTGGAATATATACGCTGCATGCTGTCATGTTGGCATCTTTTGCTGTAAGGATTATTCACTTTGTGAACTTTAATCACATAAAAAGTGGACTTTGATGTGATTCATCATTCATCATTTGATTCTTATTGTCATTGATTTTTTTTTTTTTTTTTGATTTTCTAAATCCTGGAACCGATCTTTCAAATCAACCAAATGAAAAAAAATGTTGTAGAATAAAATTCAAATCATTTGTGCACTAGGCTCGTTTTTGTTTGCGTTTACCACTTAAGTGCATAAGGTATTCTGCACTCCCGTTGGTGCGTGGACCCCCTCTAAAACCACTTTGCCGTTGGTTATTTTACCAAAACTCTGGTCATTGATGGGGTACATTGATTCAAAATGGCTGTCCAAACACTGCTTTTAAAACGCGCACCAAATTCTCCCGCCGATAGAATGAAAAACCACTTTCCCAAAGGACTTTTCCGATCAATTTTGGCTCATAATAGAAGAACATCAATACACTTCCATTGCTGAAATGAAAATGTTTAAAAGTTAGTCTAGTACCATTTAAGGGGCAAAAAATGTTTTGAATAACGTAACCATAATGCTTATTTAGGCTAATTAGCATAAAAACACCATGGCTGAGTTAAATGTTTTCACCAAAATATGCGCAACTGGTATTTAGTAAATTACATAACATTTTGGGTAAAAACAATTTAACTTTAAAAGTGGCGCTCGAGAACAAAATTCTGGGTCCACATGACCTTCCCCCCACCCTGCACTTAAGTGTTAAAGATTATATCTGACCTTGGCTTCTACGAGACGTCGAAACAAAGGTTTTCCAAAACTATTATAGGGAAATGACCTATTAAGAGATAGAAAAACACAATCGCGTCACAGCATATAGACTATAGTATCATCGTCAAATACATGGAACGCAATCTTCAGCGTCCTTTGGGATCCGTATGCTTTGTTTTTAAATAGTATAAACACTTTCTCTGGGGCAATCTACACGGCAGCGCAGATCCAGATCGGATCCAGATCGGATCCAGATCTCGTATCCAGTTTGCGTCTACACGGGCAACGGCCAAACTTGATCCAGATCTGCAACGCGTACATGGTGTGTACACGCTTGGTTAGTGTCGCTGCACTTTAATCGCGTACTATTAGGTTACGCGTAAAGTATTCCTCGATCACCAAGGTTACGCGTAGCATTTGTACACTTTACGCTTCGAAAGGGCGCTGTACTTTCGCATTCACTGCGCCGTGTAGAGTTCTTAAACGGTCTCCCATGATCTGGATCTGTGATCTGGATCTCGGTGATTTGCATCGGATCTGGATCTGCGCTCCGTGTAGATTGCCCCTCTATCTCAAGCAGACGAATCTTCGATTGGCAAAAGCGCATTGGAATAAACAAAATGCGTCAACAGATGCGACAATGCCCCATTTTGCAGGCGCATAGAAGATGGTACCATTTTAAACACAAAAACATTATGTCGCCTTTATCATTTTACAATGACGCATATGCACTTATTATCTGCAAATTCGGAATAATAGTCATAATGATGAATATGAGATCCATAAAAGAATTACAAAAAGAAAAAAAGTGGAGAAACATGATGATAACATTACTTAGTCAAACACTTATTATATCTTTAGTAAAACAATTGATGCACTCCGTTGATTTAGCTTGTATAGGGCGTTTAGAATCACAATCTTAATGTTGAATTCGATTTGAATACTTCTTACTGTCAAGATCAGTTGTAATTGCTGTCGTACTGATTCGGACAAACACATATTCAGGAATTAATAAATAATATAAATAACAAGTGAAAGGGTATTTCATTATGTGCAATAACTACATTCTTCACCGGATCCGCTGTTCAGTTTATGTGATTAACCCAGTAAACTGCCTTCTACAGGTTTTCTGGGTTGTTCTATATAATTTTAAAGTCATATCCTATGACCGCTTTGTTTTTCAAATTTGTATAATATACTAATTGTCAATATATATTTTACCTTTATAATATGTTTATGTTTTTAGAAGTGTGTTTAGGGTCCCCAATTTCTGGGCCTGTGTGCCTGTTAGGGGCACCCCTTTTGTACTACACATCTTTTAATGTTATATTGTGCAATAAAGGTAATAAACTAAACTGAATACATCATCACATAAAAAATGTGCTTTAGGCAGCCCTAAAGGAAGCCTGGATTAAGCTACACTCGTACTCCACAATGATCCCTAAAGTTTCGATGCCATGCCGCCGTTTTTAACACTGATTTGACGCCATTTGGACGTATTTGTTTAAACATTGTTCACGAAATATTGCACCGTGGTGAATATTGCCTCACAAATCCAATTTGACGATGAATCTTGGTCTAAGTGAATAGGTTATTACTTGACTTAATAGTACAAGCCAAAAGGTATGCCATGCCAGAGTAAAGTTTGAGGATTGGTCAGGTTTTCCATTGGCTGGCACATTTAAAGGCATGTAATTTTGTTGGGATTTATCGTAGTTGTCGCAAAGGGGTGAAACGCATTCAAAACCAGTCGTCCGTGCTGGGCGCTGACATTTTGAATATGCACGGAAAATTATCAGTGTTAGTGTGGGTGCTTGTATACACACATAATGTCAATTCGATACAAACAATCCGCCAAAATTCAGTTGTTGGATGTTGGGTGCTATTGGGTGGTTAAATTTTGTCTACCCATGGCCACAAACGAATGAAATGACACATCAGTCGTTTTGATTAAATAAACCGCTCAATGAATACATCTTTTCACCTAAGCAGGCATTGCATTATGAGAAAAAAAGAGTATCTGGAGCGAACAATGATCCAGGTACACTATTTACACTGGTCACCTCTAACACATACAACATTTGGATCACTACCGATTAGGTGTATATGCAAAGCGGGCACCCACGTATTGTTGGAAGAAGAAGCGGCGGCAGCCATTGCTTTCTATTGTTGGTACTCTAGGTTTTCTTTGTTGTCGGCAAAACATGCGAGCCGGTTGAATTTCTAAAAGATACTACGTTTTGCCCCTCTCTATCTATATAGAACCTCTTTGGTTGTCGCCTTTATCTCCCCATGAAAGGCGACAGCTACGTCTTCATTAGAGCTATAGAGCCGTTAAGTTACCCTGTGTGAATACATGAGAACCAATCCGGAATCAGTGCAGTTTTGGTTCAATGACTGAACCTGTATTGTGAGGGATTGTTGATTTATAATGTAGATAATATTAGTACAATGCATTGTTCTAGCCACGCTTCAGTTGGAAAAGTCGTTGGACCACACTAAAGCATATTAGCTTACATAGGTTAAGGATATTTTTTTTTCATTGACGACGGCAGACTAACCAATAGCTTCATTACAATAGACCTGGGAGTGTTTAGCTTCGTGCCAAAAGAGGGTATCAGTATTGAAATTCAAAGTTGAATGCCCTGCACATCACTTTTGTAAAGTAGAATAAAACTCCACTAATTGCTAACCATATGACTTTATATATGTAAAGCTAATCCGGGTGATACAAAGAGAAGTACCTTAAAGTGTTAATTGCACTAATAGAATTTGAAATGGAAACTTGTTACCTTTTAATATTACTTGTGTTTATTTTCGTTCAATTCAGAGCACTATGATTTCTAAAGTATTGTGTTTGACGTTAATGGCGGCGCTCTGCGTTGTTTGGGCAAACACCGAAGAGGTCGCTGAAACATCGCCATTGCTTCAGGATATGGAAGATATGCTGGATTTTTACAAGAGAGGATGGGTCAAAGTAAAAAGTTTTTTTATACTTTCTTCTTCCCCTTCTACTACTTCCTCTTCTTCCTCCCCTCCCTCTTCTTCCTCCCTTCTTCTTCTTCTTAGTATTATTATTATATGACTATGGCGAAATTACCTTCTGTTATGCACGAAGAAACATTTGGTTTTGTTATTCACTCATTAACCCTCGTCTTATCAAGCCTTTTTTGTTTGTAACCCCGTATTACCAAGGGGGTGGGGGCGGTTACCACCACCACCACCCCGAGAATTCGTTATAAAGCACCCGATGCTTACGATTTTGATACCAGTGGATAGCTATGTCCTGTCTCTTTCCATTGATACCAAAATACAAAATAAGTACCAACATACCTAGTATGGCGTCACAATGACGTCATCAAGTCCGCGAGTCGGCAAAATTGGCATTTTTCACAGAAAATAGGCGAAAATCCAATTTTGCGCTAAAAAAGCTTGGAATATCGGATTTTCATGCGGATTTCAGCTCCAAATGATGGCAAATGATTAGTTTTACATAAAGTTTTATAGGCATACTGTTCATAATATTTTCATAAAAAGGCACCACAAAATATCCTTGGGTGGCAAACACCTCCCCCCCCCCCCCCCCACCCCCCAAAAAAAAAAAAAAAAAAAATGGGGGGGCAAAACCCCCCCCCCCCCCCCCCGTAACCCTATCCTCGGTGAAGGTGCCACTTTCACATTTTCACTAAAATGACCAGAAAGGATGAGAGAATGATCACCTAGAAGATTTTATGAACGCTTTGGCATTTTAGCGCAGCGGAGCAAAGTTCAGTAGGGGGTAATCCCCCTTGGTAAATACGAGGGTTAATAGGTTAGGGAGACATTTCGTGTCTCCAAACGTATCCTTTTGTATTGGGCCATATTCCGTCAAAGGATATGAATATTAATTTATGCAACTTAAGGGTAATCCACTAGAATAACAAATGATGTTAATTTAAATAAGAAGAGAACTACTACTACTACTACTCTTGTGGTTTATAGTGTTAGTGCGATGTAATTATTTGTAATTAAGTGTCGTTCTAAGTAAGACTATAGCCCACTAGCCTTCGTACTGCTTTGTTTTATTTCTAAATCATTTCGTTTCTCTATGTTACTCCTGTTGTTTTAATTGAGCATGTTACATACATTAAATGAGAAGCAAAAACAACTTGTTCATGAACACTTGAGCTATTGTTGAAATTCATTTATTGCAATTGTGTCTGCGGTTTGGTTCCTTTCATTTAAATGAAAATGTTTTTATGCTAATTGTCTATATACGGCTCTTTATCGTTATCATTTTGTTTCATTGAAACCAATTTGATATTTTTTTCTGATGTAGATAGAGGAACAGGAATTAGATGAAGATTCTCTGAGTCTTGTCGATAAGAGAGGGAGGAGGAGAGGCAGGAAGATTACAAGTAAGACGTATTTATATTTAACTTAACAACTAACGCAATATCTGATAAAAACTGCACCGGTTTAATGTATTTAACCATCAATCCATCCATCCATACATCATCTTTAAAATGCTTGCTAATATTATTATTAATCTTGTTATAGAGTACCATTAAAACAAATCTTAATGCATTGATGTATATGATGTTTATTCACTGTTAAAACAGATATTAAAAAACATCGGATTAAAAGTTGGTTGATTAAAAATCGCACAACAATGCATATAAATTATTAGTTGATTAAAATGACATTTAATATTCCGTTGGTTAAACACTGAAACATATTACGGTGATAAAAAAATACAAACGTTGGTTAATTAAGCATTTTTCTTAACCAACAAAAGACTAAACATAAACTTCCCGCCAAAAACACACGTTTCTGAAATATTTTGCAGACAAATTGTTCAATTGTGGGTTAAATCTTAATCCATGATGGTAAATCATCTATTTTGCACAATGTTTATTAAAATATTGGTCACATGACCAATTTGAAAGCGCGGTGGCAAAATCAAACATGGCCGATTACGAGAGAGTGACGACGTTGCTTTGGAGTGTGAATTAATTCAGTGATATGAGATCAGGCAATAACCTATATACTTCAGACTTTCTTGATCGGTTTCAGGCTTGCTTAGCAAGGTTTTGGTTGTACGGAGACTTATATTTTGGGCATTTTCAGACTCTGTAAGAGACTCACAGCTTCGTCGCTGATAATTCGACAGGGTTGAATAGTCTAGTCTAGGGTCAAAGTCAAGACTTCAATGAGCACCGAGGGAATGAGATATTATTATGCCTGATTGAATAAAGCTCTATAGAATCCCTCATTGAAGTATTGACATAGACTATAGACTAGATCTAGACTATAGACTAGACTAGACTATTCAAGCCAGTTTTCTGCAATATTACAAGAATAACCCAACAAATGGTTAAACAAGTGATTTAGTTTTAACCAACCCCATATTAAGTAATAATAATAATAACCAACAAATGATTAAAATTTTAACCACCAACCTGGTTTTAGTTTAATCAACATCACATTAACCAACATTGAGCAAAAGGAATTATCCAACAAATGATTAAAAGTTTTAACCAACCACATATTAGATTTTAACCAACTAGCCGTTGATTACTGTTTTAACCAACAACTGAGTGGTTCACTAGGTAATCCTAGGTTGATTAAAATTTTAATCAACAAGATTAAAAATTTAATCAACGTTTTAACAGTGTAATACCTCCACAGGCTTCTTTTGATAACATTTTAATGGATTATGGTTCATGCATGACTGCACATGAAAAAGAAAGAGGCTGCAGTTTTATTGTTAAAACTTATATAGATCAGGGTGTCTAGTGGAAGAATCCAAGAGCAATTTGAGTTACTGAGGTCACAGGTCACACAGGGGATTAAATTTCTAAAATGCTTCAATACAGTTATGAAATGACTCACATTCTTCCTTTAGTCCAAAGGAGTTAAAAAGTCTATGCCGATGTATCCACAGGATGCTGTTTTCCAATTCCTTGGAATTAGTATACATCTCCCGTATCAATGATTCAACGGCTATTTTAACTGTAAATGTGAGCAAAAATTTATACTATGTGTGAACCGAGTATCTATTCAAAGTCTCATACTTTCTGTCAGGAAAATCACTATATTTGACCGACCAGATTCACTTCTTATATCGATGCCTACCTAAAAGGATAACAAATATTTTGCACAGGGGTCAAATATATATGGGATGCTTCAATATTAATAATAATGGCCTCATTACATTTATCTATGAAAAAGATTTAACAAGTTAATGCTATAATGAAATACGATTCAAGGCCACACAGTGTTTGAGTTTCAGCAATATTTATACCTCAACCCAGTGGGCAATCGATGCTGGAACGACGTCAAGAGTTTTAGAAATTTTCACACTATTTATGTCGAAAATGCAAATCGATTTGACGTCGTTCTTAAAACGTCGATTCAATTTGCATTTTCGACGTAAATTTATAAAAGCCGTCGACCTGTTTTCGACCAGTGCTGAAAATAAACAATTTCATCATGGACGTTGCTAAACCGTTACTGTACAAACTCTATGGGAAAATGACGTGTATTTTGCAACACCCGTAAAAAATACAGGATTCACTAAAACTGCTGGTTTTGTGTTAAATATATGTAATTTGGGTCTTCTAGAATAGATATCAACATAAAATAGGTTTTCAAAAGGTTTGATGTAAGCGCAAGGCCCATTTGAAATGTTTCGTCTTTTGCCCAATTTTCGCGTGTTTTTGCCCCTAATTTGCAGCCAAAATAACAAATTTCATTTTATATTAATTTTATGATAACATTTTATTTCCCTTCACATGTGGTATAAATTTCGTGCAAAAATTCCCTCAGGAAAATGGTTTTCCTTTAAGGGGGTGGTCCCCTTGGTCACCAACGGGAGTGAAAACCCCTTGGTCACTTAAGTGTTAAGACGGATAATATGAGAATACTTTCAATTTCGAAGGGACATTTTGAAAATGCTCCCATATGTACAAAATATGTTTATCCTTTGACCTACCTACGGTTTTTGTTCCCAAAGGTTATTACTCCGACAGATCTTTATTCAAAAAGACAATTAGTCCAAAAAGTAATTTATCCGAAAGTCTATTTCTCCGATAGGTAATTAATCCGAACGGCACTCTTCGGCGTATGTTGCTCATAAAGTTGGAATATTTTTTTCAGACCCAATCTTAAACGTATTTCTATTTGAACGCCTCAGTAATCGTATTAGAGTAGGCGAATGATTACATAATGAGTCCCCACCACCCAGGTAAAGTGAATCCATGCATTATTTTGAATTACGTAAAAATGCCTTTTGTTGGGAGCTATAAAAGCCCGGACGTCTGTTGTTTGTTCGTTTTCCCTGTTCCAAGCCTGTGTGCAACGAGGGCACGTTTTTCATAGTTGGTTCTTATCTTTACAACAAAAACGGACACAAATATTCCCTAGGCTATGCCTTGTCCAACGGCATTGTCAATACGCTGAAGAGCGCCGTTCGGATAAAAGTTACAGGAGGAGATTTTTTTAGGATACAAATTTCTTTCAAATTGCACTGGATCAATTGAAGACCACCTACCGAGAACGTTTCGAAGGTTTGTTGGACAAACAAGTACAAGAGAAAAGCCCAAATCTTGTTTTGAACTTGCCTGTTATCGTAATCATCCCTATAGAAAAGCATTTGAATTTCTGTCGTGCACGAGATCTTTGACCTCAATAACTCAAATTGCCCAAGGGTGCCAAGTTGGTACCCATGGATTCTTAAACTAGACGTCCTGGTCTAGAAGTTTCAGCAATAAGATTACATTAGTACGCAACATCACGCCCATTGTTGTCTTCAATGAGATAGCCTATTACTTCACCCAAAGATTGACAATTCTCTACTTCTTTTTAAAACATTTTGTTAAAACTATATGATTTTCATGGATGGTTTTCTTTCCATGCAAAGGTGATGCCAATCATTAGTTTTTTCTCCATAGAATGTACTAGACAAGGACGGAATGGTGTTACTGAACAATGCACGTGCAATAATAAATACAGTGATAAACACTACCTTCACTACATCAGCTGCGAAAAAGCATGTAAGTATTGTGCTCCTAACGTATAATATATCCATGACGACACCGCATGATGAATGTCCTTGATTTTAGTTTCTTTGTGGTTGTCTATAAACACGCACACATACACAGCATACGCACACACACACACACACACACACACACACACACATACATCACACGTGCAAAAATAGTCGGGCTCTTGGGCACGCGCACATGGGACATATTGTTCACTTTATGTTTGATTCAGTTTCTACTCCCCCCCCCCCAAAAAAAAAAAATGCGTAAAGTACGAAAAAAAGTCGAGCGCGTTTTGATAAAATGTGCCCGAAGTATCTTTTCCGGTGGTGCTCCTACAAAGGCATCTAATATTAGTTTAATGATTTCGCAATTCATTTAATGCAGATGTGTCTAGGTATAGGTTTTCAACACGATAAAGCCGATGAGATACCTAAGAAAACCCAAAATGGCTGCTTTCTACCTCAAATAATTCAAAATGGCGCCTTCAACATTATAGTAGCCTAAAAGAACTATTGATTAAAAAATTTGGTTCCATTCTTCCCGTGGTTCATTTGGACTTGAGCAAATGAACCTAGAAAAATATCCCGTCCTTCGGAGGGGACGTTAAGCCGTCGCTCATATGTACAGAGAGTCATACCTGTACAGACATATCACAGTCAGTTTCGAAAAGAGTAGATTGGTAACCCCTGATTGTCCCAAGCCGTCCTGGCCAGTATCGAGAGATACCCCAAGTAGAGTGGTTAACCACTGTTGTGTATACCTCTCGGCCCTCTAAATTGAAATAAATAAATAAATAAATAAATAAATAATAAATAAATAAATAATAAATAAATAAATAAATAAATAAATAAATAACCAGAATAAACAGAATAAAAGCCGTCTATTTTATTTCTTATCTCGCTTGTACTTTCAGCTTCATATGTCGGAGTCCGTAAACCGCTATAGTGGTGTTGACTGGATTGAACGTTGACTACCTGATCACGGAATGGCATCGACATCGTATTTCTTAACTTTTAAATCTTTCCAGTTGACACTTATTTACTTGTAGTAATTTGTTAAATTTAGATTTATATATACCTCATACCATTGACTTTGAAATTTACCATTTTTCCTAATTAACTTAACACCGACCAATAGTTTTAATGTAGTGTGTTAAACAAAAATAGCTTTTACTTTCAACGCAGGGTTCGACCCTGATCATTTATTGCATATCCGCCATTTTGGATTTTTGACCAATTTTCATAGATTTTTTTAATTTCGAAACCAAAGACGAATTTTTTCTTCAATTTTTTGAGTCTTAAATTAATCCTTATCCAATTATCTTTCATATAAAACATGTCAATGGCTTGTCTTCCACTTAATTTTCTTCTGATTACTATTTTTGTGAGCACCTGAAGAACAATAGCTTCACGGCCGCCATCTTGGATTTTCAGCCAAATTTTCATTAATTTGCTAGTTTTGTGGCATTTTGAAACCATGGACGAATTTTTTCTTCAAATTTTTCAGCCAAGTAATTCTATGACAATTATCTTTCATATAATACAAGTTAAGTGCTTGTCTTCGACTTAGTTATCATTTTTTGAATAAATGATCGAGCCGTCTATGTACACGAAACCCTGTGTCAAAAGCTCGAAGTATTTTCCAGTGGCAATGAATGCTCGATAAAGCCATTAAAGAAGCACTACCCGATCCTCAGCCTCGACGCCCACAGCTTAATTCCATTCGAGCCTGAGATGTTGGTATCATTAGGATGCTTATGTTTTTCTCTCACTCAGCCGCGAACTATTTTAGCTGATTCTTTCCATTATGATGCTACCAGCTAAAATGTGGTTGTTTTCACGGTTACTGAATTGGCAAACGTACAAAGGTCTTACATAATTCCTTCATACAAGCAGACGCGTTGCTTACTGACCATCATAAAAGTGACCAGCACCACGTTTTCCTTTCAGGCATACTGAAACAACGCGTTGCTTCCATTAGCAACACGTTGCTTTCATTTATAAGCAAGGCGTGCTTTCATAAGCAGGTGTTCTCAGCCAACCATTAGAAAGTGAAAAAGCTGCGAGGGGTTCTATGCCAACCAAACAAAAAAGTGGAAAAGCAGCGAGTTGCTTCTAGAGTCAGTGTGCAGCAACGCGTTGGTTTCATTAGCAACGCGTTGCTTAGCCAAACATCAGAAAAATAAAAAGGCAACGAGTTGCTAATTAAAGCAAATTAGCAACGCTTTTTTACTTTCCCGATTGGTTAGCTAAGCAACGCGTTGTTTTCTGAAAGCAATGCATTGCTAAGAAAGCCGAGTTGACCTAAGAAAGCCGCGTTGTGAGCACTCGTTATGGCCATTTTATTTAGCTTGCCATAACGAAATATTATATTACAGAACTCTATAGACTATTATAATATACGAAATCACTGCTCACACTAAGCGTTATGTCACAGTCAAACGAAATTAGGATTAAGGTAAACATGTTGGCGATGGCCTTTCTTATATAGAAATACGTCTTGTAATCGGACGGAGTACCTTTAAATATGTTGTTCAACATTATGGTACTTATTTTGTTGTGATTATAATTCAATAAATGAAATTGAATTGATAAATGATTGATAAACACTATAATGTGTTTTAAATTGAATCTCTTTTAAGTAGCGTGATCATAGATTGTCTTCATGTCTACCCAATAATATTGTTATTATTTTAAAAATGATTTTGCATTCTACACATGTAGTGCAAACGGAAATAGAAGGATGGGAGCACATGTGAAATGTGATTTATCTTGTGTGTGGCGCTGTTAATACTAGCAGATCGGAGTTGTAAGACATTTAGGGGGGCTGTGTGACTCATCATGTCCAGGCTTTAGTAAATGGACCAAAACACGTGACATTTGCAGGCACGATGGTATTTTGCACTGTGTGTCGGGACGATAACAATGTAATGTATGGTTGGCAGTTTAAAAGCCCGTGGGGCCACTGTATTCAAAGGTGGATATGATGCCGTGAACAAGAAAAACGCGTAAAAAGGGTGTCTTGTTTCCAACAGGCGATGTACGCGCTCGTACATCGTTTAGGGTGTCCAAACAGAAAAAATTGGAAAAAAGGGTATGTTTTTTCTTATCCCTGAAATTGTAGGTCTATATTTCATTAAGCAGGGATCAAAATCATCCAAAATATTGTAATCGGAACTGGGTTTGAGTATAAGCAAAGTAGATAATAAGGGTATATTTACGATTCAGTGCACTGCATACTTGTTGAGGGTATCCTGAACAGATAAAAATACTTGTTTAGGGTATGTTTTAGCTTGTTTTTTAGTCGGTGAAAATACGTGTTTAGGGTGCATTTTGAAAGTCCATGTTCACGAATCATATCCACCTTTGAATACAAGTGCCCCCCCCCCCCCCCCGGGTTTAAAAGGGTTATCTACTATCGAAAAAAAAAGCCATCTGCAGTTGGCTTTCCCATATTGACATAAATTGAAAGAGAACAAAAGAGTCGCCTGCTATTGTGTTAACAATAGTACCACGTGCTAAGAAAAACACCCCTGTACAATGAACAATATTGACATTATTATGTACAACTGGTTAAAAGGCTTGAACTTACAAAAATACACGAGTCCTACAAACTATATAACTTATAAGCTGGTATGCCACTATGGAGGCAGGGCATGCTATTAATATACCCAGGGCTGAGTTCACTAGCCTTGGATGTGCACATGTTAACGACAGCTGACTATGCATGTTCTGGGTATCATAAATCATACTAAAAACAGGGGGTGCATTTGCTCAATATATGGTGATGGAGTTATTGACATGCGCCATGGGAATTGTGATTTTATTAGCTCATCGTCCCTAAAATTTCCTTTTTGTACTTTGAAGCATTGTCAACACAAAACCCGGCCTGCCGTTGTGGCGCATCCCCAATATTCCGACCGTTATGTGAGCCAATGATAGAATTGTTCTCTAAATTTAGGACCGGTTTATCCAAAAACAATTAGCAAAAAGTGACCTTTGACCATTGTTGTGGAAATCATCACTTTTTGTGTTGTTTGGTCAAAACCAACAAAACATCTATTTATAGTGTACAAAACTTTAAGCTCCACAGGGGCGGCACCAGCGGGGGGAGGGGCAGGGGAATTTGCGCCCCTCATATTTTTTCTTGGCCCCCAGTCCCCCCCCCCCCGGCCAGAAGAAAAATGAGGATTTTTTGGCAAAAATCGCGATCTCCAAATGTGGGGAAACTATAGCGATTTTGTGGCCAACATTGAAACTGTTTTTCGGGCCAAAAAATTTGGAGTTTTCCCCAAATTAACTTCCACTCCCCGGTTTTCCCCATAAAATGAAGTCTGGTGCCGCCACTAAACGCTCATGGGGGGCGCTCCCCTTGGGCAGACTTCCGAAATAACTTTTATTTTGGTGGAGGTATTATTTGACACAAGTTTGTACACTTTTAGAATAGGGGCAAGGAAATTGATTGACATGTGGGGCCTGGGTTTGAAAGGCGGCCCAGCCTCTCACCCATATCCATTTCATCATATGTGATACCACGGGCATACCGTACGTCGCGTAATTATTCCCTACTGTCTGTTCAATTTACTTAGAGTCCGGTTTTAATTAATTATTCCAAAATATACGTTTTCGAAAATAAATCACGAAAAGAAAGTTGTTGGGTATCTTTAGAACTAAGACGTTTTTTACATGGAACAAAAGGAAGGCGACATTTAAACCTTGCAATCGATTGAAATTTGGGTAGTTCACCCCGTTTGAAAAATGAGCTAATAACGGTTTGGTACCATTAGTAATTTACGTTTTGGGGAAGGTTCATTGACTCACTTAGTGGTAGTAAAAGTGTAGTCGTGTCGGAGCGGAGGAGGATGGTTCCGATCAATAGGCCTATGGTCCGCCACCTTTATGGTATGAAATGATAAATAAAAGCCAACGTTGCGGTGGTCAACAGACAAATCCGAACCCTTGTTTGCAATACAATTTGTGCAATACAAACTAGATAGCCAAGGTTCCACACGGGATTAATTTGAATGGGTGGTCATTAAGGAGAGCGAATGTGATTCTTTGTTCGTAACACATTGAATAATATACAAACAGGAGAATTAGTTTTAAAAGTATAAGTTTCAAATTTCATTTAAATGCCCATGGCAGTAATGCACGCGCACAAACCCCTGAAATCAAAGCAAGGGTCCACGAATCAATAATTTTCCGTAACATGCTTTGAAGCGCCCGTTCTGAATGGTTGCCATAAGAGTTTCAGGGTTATAAAAGTCAATAGTCACTTGGACAAGTTTGTTGTCGTTTGTCAATAAATCAGTGGTAAATTGATAAAATTCCAACGAAGAAATAGGTTTTCAAGTTGGAACCCGATGATCTTGTTGGTTCCAATGATGAATAACAACTGTTTTTCGTGATTTTTCCCAAACCGTATATTTTGGAATATTAATAAAAACCGGAATCTAAGTTAATTGAACGGACCAATGTAATCAATGGCGGATCCAGGATTTGAAAAATGTCACAATTACAGGGGGGCTGAAAGGGCTTGTGTAATGGTGCAAAATAGCTAAAAATGGGCTATTTTGCAGAATTTGCAGAATTACCGCGGGGAGGCGCGCGCCCCTCCGCCCCCTCCATGGATCCGCGGCCGGTAATGTGTAACTAAAACAAAACCATCTCCACATTACACGTTTACAATCGCGTTACAATGATTCAACTTGGCAGCAGGGTAAGTTGAAATCGGTAGCGCCAATTTTGCTTACACCACGTGCTCGTCACATTAAAAGTGATACAAGCAAAATTTAAATGCCATTAAAACCTGGGGTCCACCTGGAAACAAAACTGTCATCTCTAAAGAACAATATTTCTACATCAAATGGATGACATAATTTTCGTGAGACACCTCTAGGAATTTTGTAAACATATGGTTAAGGTGCGCAAAATTTCGCATTTTGGAATTGCGATGATCAAAACTCGTGGAGGATTATGGGTACATAGTCTGGCCAAGTTCAAAAATTAATTCAACGACAGCATTTTTGATAGTCTCAGTAGGAGTCACGCAGGCGGCGGTATAAGACATTTATTAGCAGTGAATGAAATCTGCGGTGAGGGCGACATCTACATACATTAATTTACCAGGGGGCCGGTCCAAGAATCAAAAATTTAGAATATTATGGGCATAGTTCGTATTCCAAGACCATCGAAGTTGGAGAGGTGAGCTCCCAAGTGTATTTCAATTTTGATATGATCAAGGAAAATGGAAAGGTGGTCGAATATGAGCCACGAGAACACCCCCGCGGACCGGTCAAATCAAAATCAAAATTTAGTTTCATTAACATCAATTATACAATCAGATATCGTCGCTGGCGGGAAAAATCATATGTAACTCCGAGAGAGGTAAATGCTAAACCACCAATATTGTAAAAAAGTGGGCACCAGTGATATAAAACCTCATATGTGCATTTTGATAACAATCGGGTTATAGTTTGAATTTCAAGCAAATATGATAATAAATCATAGGCAGTTATTTCCGAAATCTGGGGGTAATTAATTATCTAAATGTATATTAGAAGGAAAACCTTTATTGTGCAAGACATACACAAATTATTTCCGTTTTTTGGTGTCTTCCAAAAAGGTCACATATGAGGTTTTGTCATGTACCGTTTTTACTACATGTGGGCGGTTTTGCTCCCTTAAAGGTCACATGATTGAGGTTTTTCCTGCCCAGCGACGTATTAGAACATCATTATGCATGTTTTAAACAAAAATAATAGTGATTGAGAGGAGGACACTGCTAAACGCATAGCGTTGGTTCTGCAGTACCCTTGGAACAAAAGGTACAGTTAATACTACTGACTAGGATGGATAAAATACCATTCACAGGTATTACTTACTTGATATATGGGAATTGTTAAAAAATAATTATTTAAGTGAACTTTAATAGAAATTGTATATTGTATGAGCGGAATACAATGAGAAAATGGTCCTGCATTTAAACAGGACAACCTAGCGTTGGCACCTCACGCGTAATAAGCGACCGTCGATGAAAAAAATGACAAAACAGACAAAACGATGTAGACGTACAACTATCATACGGGCAAATACAAAATGTTGTGCTGATGTTTTAAAAAAAAATATGCTTGGAATAGTTAAACACAAAACACGATATTTAGGATATGCAATAAATTTGGTTATATGTTTTTTAAATTCCATCATTTCTTTTCTTCAGGCGGATGGCGGCAAGAATCCTAATTTTAAGACATTGCCCTTAGTTTTAACACCAAGCGAGATCTTGTACGAAAAAAATTCTGAATTTTTTTGTATGTTGTCCAGGGCTGTTGGATTACGGCAACAAAATTTTTTGACCTTAGCTGTCATACTATTCGGGCTAGGAATTAAAAGCACTAAATACGATTAAACCAGGGGGGCGGACCCGATCTGCTGGATTTGGACATTTGTGATTTCCAAACGGTAATTTAGGGATTCTTGCGTGCATTTTCTATGGCAAATATGACAGAATGAAAGTGTATCTGAGCTCTCGCATTCTCAGGTTCTACCTGCATCATATTATTTATAAACTCACCTAACTGTCTGTTGCCCCAAATAAAACTTGCCACATTTTCTTCAAAATTAATAATATTGTCACCTCAATACCTGGTCCTCGATATCAGTGAACCAATTGATACACCATCGGAGACAGCAAAGAGTGGCGCTAGGGAATCTTGATCAGCCCGGTATGCGGAGGAGAGAAAAAGACTTTAGATTCCTTCACTGGGAGTGCGGGGAGTAGTTTCCGTAACTTGACCCATTTGACACACTTTTTTTCTGACCATTATGAATTCGGACACCCTTCACGGAATAAAGCACATGTTATTCCGTTAAGGTTCCGAATTTATACGTTGTGTCATAAAAAAGTGGGTCAGACTATGTACAATGCCATTAGAAAAATACTTTACTGTAGGAAACAAAACCCAAATAGAAAAAAAATGGAAGTATTTGGGGAAATTTTTTAAATTTGGCTTTATTTTTAAATGACATGTGACTGAAAATCTACACTATAAACAGCTGATTTGGTTTACATCAGTAGAGAACAAATAAAGTTCAACAAGTATTTGATTGCGGTCACACTGTACAATTATGCGACACGGGGGATATTTGTGTGTCTTTAAAATCTGGGCTATCACAAGGAAAGGCTTTTTTGATCTCAAGCGGGAATTTTGATAAGCACGTATATAATACCGAATCAGATTAAAAGTTATGGCTTTTCTCTAATACAAGGATTGCACAAGTCAACTACTTGCAGGGTTGCACATCTATGTGCCAGTAGCAAAAATACCCCAAAAACGAATTTTGATGATTTTCTATGTTTCGGATCAGAAATCGCTGCTTACCCTTTTCGTGTTAACCACAGCCCTATAGATTATTAGACGTCACGAACTCAGTCATGTTTAGTGTTAGGATATGTTTCAACATTTCTTGTCAGAGAGGACAACCGTCATCAGGATTACATCGTTTTCTATATGGATTGACAGAACATTTTTACCATCATATTCCGGGCCTATGTTAACTACAGTAAAAAAATAGATCCAGGTTTTCCTGGACAATCGCTAGATACCATGGAAGACATCGATCATGTACAGACGATTATTGGGTCATTGACTTTCTAGACTTCTTCCAATTGGCCGGTATATGTCGCATCGAATAAAGAGCACATCTTCCATGGCCATGTTCTCGTTGCCTCAACGAGCCTCAATTATCGAGTTCAAGCTGAGTCGCACATATGTTTACCTCATCGATCAATTAAATTTAATGACTAACCAGTTTTGGTAAGATTAGGTTAAAATCACAAACACGAAACCGCAGTCACATGTATTATGCACCAGTGACAATCCAACCAGGGTATCGGGGTTTTGACCAGTTTTAAACTCTTCAAATCACCATGTCATATTATTCATGGACTATTACATCGATCACACGCACACGGCGCGACTCAAACGATGAGGGTCTGCAGATGAATCGCCTTGCTGCGGTGTGTCCCAGATTCGTTTACACGCAGATCGCCGTACATTAAGTGCATGACCAAAAAACTCATTAAAAAGTTTGCCGGTTTTACAACAAA
>JAMKCH010004579.1:0-122571 GCA_023653785.1 Ophioderma brevispina
AACAACAACCATCATAATCATAATCATAATAATCATAATCATCTTTATTTATTCACACTAGGCCTATATCTCAATATACATAAAACATAGGCTCAATTTCGTATTTCCTCTAATATAAAATTAGAATTTTCAAAATATTGTGCCGATGCAATAAGTTTCAGGTTAATCCTTTCAGATAGGAAATATTTTTGCTGGAAATTAAAGCTATACATCAGTGCAAAAGACTGGGCTTTCAATTTGATGTAAAAATGCTTCGATCTCAATAAAAATTGGTGTCAAATTGTTCATCTGAGCATAAGCAAACTAGGAATGTACAGTTTCCACGATTTAGGATCTTCCGTTTTAGTTTAGTTTGTAGGAAAGAGACGTGTAGTGCCTAATTCCCATACTAAACAATACAAATTTGATAAGAGATAACTTTACACAAAATTTTACCACCTAATAACATTGTAGATAGTGCAAACTATACTTTTCTGGATTGATCTGCTCAAACACTTGACTCGAATTTGGTCAAGATTTGATTTAGGTAACATAAGATGTCGTAGAGCTAAAAAAACATGTTAGAATTTAGTTTTAAGGGTGTAGTCTGCTAGACAAATAGGATACTATGTAAAAGAAAAATTCCGGATCCTGAATTTTATTACAAAATTGTGAAGGGAACCTATGAAGGACAACTATTTGAGTTAAATAGCTATATCACACAGTGATTAGTATGCGGACAAGCGGCATGTAGGCCTATTATGCAAAAACACGATTTGTTAGAAAATTGAGAGCGCCATCCCCGGGAAATCTCAAAGTCAACCTTTGGTGATCTTCCCCCGACCTTCTCCAATTTTTCCCGCAATTTTTAGCTCCATAGCCGAAAATTTGGAGAACTGGGGTCTTTACAGCTTCCAACCCCATAATCCCCATCCAGTTCCCAAGACAATAATTAAAAAAAGAAAAGAAAAATCATCTCTGAAGCCGCATAGTTTATCACCCCAGGATATTTTGAGCAAAAAAAGGAAATGATTTGCACCACTGTGCACTACTCTTGCTATTTTCTTGTGATTATTCTCTCCCTACGATTCTAAAATTCTAATCACATGACAACGAAAATCTGGCAACTTTAGACAAGAACGGTAATATGAAGAAGCCCTGTAAAAAATAAATCTGACGCAAACAGAAAAATATCTTCAATCAGACGATTTTACCGTTCGACCCAGTCGGCCTAAAGCTTCTACAGTGCGACTTTTTAAAGGTAAATTTAAAGGACTATTTACCTTTGATGTATGCGACACAGGCACACAGGTGTACTGACATCCGGGTTTTTTTCGAGTACCCATCATTCTTGCAAGATAATTTATCTCCCAATTCATCTTGGTTAACCTCCCAACTGTGCGGGTTCTTGCGATTTTATAACGTGGCGTAAATGATATAAACACCTGTTACACACCCAATTGGGGGACTTTATACACACAATTTCTGGCAACACTGTCAGACCCCTAGACCATTAGCTATTCGATTCGGCAAAATTTCAGCTGGCTGATTTTCTGCGTACAGTTAGCAGGCGAGTGTCTGTCACACAGTAAACATGCTAGTCATGGAAAATACAGCCGTTTCTTGAGGATTTAGACCCTCCAAAAGCACGGACCAAAAATGAAGCGATTTGGACCGCAGGGGTTCAACATCAAAAAGGTGTTGGATTGGACAGGGTCAGCAAATTCAACACACAAGGGTGACACCGAAATCGCTGAAACCCTCATACCTGAGCATTTTACAGTAGCGAAGGTAAGTGCATCAATTTTATACATGTATACGATCGCCAAAACAGGATTATTTTTACCGTATGTGTGTGTAAATACTGCAATATTCTTATCCTATTTTAACCAGTGATTGTTTTGTTTATTTTATCACAGGTTGTTCGTCATGGGTTCCCCTACGAACCAACTGCTATGGCATATGATCCGGTGCAAAACATACTGGCAGTGGGCACGAAAAATGGCTCACTCCGAATGTATCCTTTGATTATTCCGTGCTGTGTTTTGATTAATGTTGGTTGACCGTGTGTATGCATGACACTGTGGTACGCACACAGCCGTACATGTACGTACAGAAAATCAAATACAACACAACCAAATGAAACACAAATTAGTCGATAATTAGAAAATACTATTATATTTATTTTTGTGTTGACATGTCATTAAATATGCTGAAAAGTGACAAAAAATATTTATTTTGCATGATAACAAGGTGAATCGGGGGTTTGTGTACTAAGTGCACAGGATTTAGGGTACGAATTGCAGATGCTTTCAAAATATTTAAGATGTACACTTGCATTTCAACCCCAAACGGCGTATCATTCTTTTCAGTTACAGAGGCGGTGCACTGTGCTCGCATTTAAATACGCACGCTTCGGTGATTGCTGAGAGATTCTGACATCAATTTTAGGGGTTCATTAATTAGGAATTTAGGTATGAATTAGGGGTTCATTCATAGGATTTTGGGTATGAACGCTTGTACATATGCCCAAGGCTTTAGCACAAGAACATATAGACTATGGGGCGTAGACCAAATAACAAGCTGCATAACAAATTCCGTAGTCCCTTCAAAGGGGTAAGACAAAACCTGGTGTAAAATTATTGATAAATTATTAACATGACATAACCGTCTGTTGCCCCAAATAAAACTTGCACATTTTCTTAAAAATGAATAAAATGTCTCATCAATTTCTCTTTCATAAGGCCCTTGAAACTCGATTATTAGTTTCTCGTCCCCCGCCCGCGTTATGATTTTTGGGCCGCGTTAGCGGCCGGAAATATGAAAATAATTCATTATTTTGAAAAATTCTGTTCAAGCATCACCTTTTCAGTCGATAGTGGAATTTTTGGTAGGAAACCTGTCTCGGAAGTCTCGGAAATGAGTCTAAAAATAGACCCAATATTGTTCGTATTTCGTCTATCCCCTGTAGGTTCATTTCACTGTAAAAATACGCATGTAACCAAATAATGAATAATGAATAATGAAATAGTTCCCTCATTATGGGCTGAAACAAATGTGACGAGAAACTCATAATTGAGTTTCAAGGGCCTAATATCAGTGACCAATGGATATAGACTTCAGCAAACCATTAACTAAAGATATTACAATGTGCCCGGTATGCGGAGCCATTGTTATAGCCAGGTGTTATTACCTCCACGATTCGGGTTGAGTAACAAAATACCCGTCCTCTTTCACAATCACTAACCAGTTTACATTATGATATAGGTCGTTGACCCTAAGTTTTCTTCTGAAAGCAAAAAAAAAAAAAAAAAAAAATTTATTTTGCATGATAACAAGGTGAATCGGGGGTTTGTGTACTAAGTGCACAGGATTTAGGGTACGAATTGCAGATGCTTTCAAAATATTTAAGATGTACACTTGCATTTCAACCCCAAACGGCGTATCATTCTTTTCAGTTACAGAGGCGGTGCACTGTGCTCGCATTTAAATACGCACGCTTCGGTGATTGCTGAGAGATTCTGACATCAATTTTAGGGGTTCATTAATTAGGAATTTAGGTATGAATTAGGGGTTCATTCATAGGATTTTGGGTATGAACGCTTGTACATATGCCCAAGGCTTTAGCACAAGAACATATAGACTATGGGGCGTAGACCAAATAACAAGCTGCATAACAAATTCCGTAGTCCCTTCAAAGGGGTAAGACAAAAACCTGGTGTAAAATTATTGATAAATTATTAACATGACATATATAACCGTCTGTTGCCCCAAATAAAACTTGTACATTTTCTTAAAAATGAATAAAATGTCTCATCAATTTCTCTTTCATAATATCAGTGACCAATGGATATAGACTTCAGCAAACCATTAACTAAAGATATTACAATGTGCCCGGTATGCGGAGCCATTGTTATAGCCAGGTGTTATTACCTCCACGATTCGGGTTGAGTAACAAAATACCCGTCCTCTTTCACAATCACTAACCAGTTTACATTATGATATAGGTCGTTGACCCTAAGTTTTCTTCTGAAAGCATGGTAAATTGAATACAAATGAAGTTAAGCAATAATTTACGGATTTTAATTCTGCACAAAGTTGTTAGGTCAAAGCTTGCCCAGCAACATTCTGGCATGATGTTTGTTTGTCTTTCTTCCTTTTCGAATAAATGATGAAAAACATGGACAAAGTTAATTGAACAAGCACTATAGAAGCTAAAGATTTATTTATTTGCGAATGAGGATAAGTATTTTGCGCTTACGTCATTAAAAAAGACTTTGTCTAAATCGGAAAGGTGGTAACACCTGATTCTATTCAACCGCGAGACAATATAACAGTGGTCCTCCTTCCCAGATGAAAAGCAATCTGAAGTGTTTTTCTACACCGCATACCGAGCCGGTAATTGAATAATCTTTAGCTCCATTGTTTGCTGAAGTCTAGTGTATCTATTGGTCACTGATATTGGCGAAAATAAATTGAAGGGACATTTTATTCATTTTCAAGAAAATGCAAGTTTTATTTGGGGCAACAGATAGTTATATGATTTTAATAATTTATTATGAATTTACGCTTGGTTTTCCTCTCCTCCCGTGATATGGATTACGAATCGACAGCGCAGAAGGGCATGGCCCATACCCTAATAACTTAAAATATCAAAATTCAGTCTCAATTTGCATGATTTAGGGCCTCTTTCTGCATCCGTCACACTTCCAATATATAAACCTTTTTTTTTAAATGGCCATGTGATTGAGACCAATCATGCATGATTCTGCACTTTTTAAACATGCAAGGTAAACATGAATGGTTGTTTACATATATGCCTGACTAACAGCATTATCTCATTCATGTTTACTGGGATTTACTGGGAATTAGTAAAAACAAATATTAAAGGTGCAACGAGAGATTTTCAGGCTCCCAGATATTGCGTCATAATAGTGATTTCATATAGAATAAAACACTCAATTATAGATCTCTTACCTTGTATTTGGCTACAGAAATGCCTTTAAAAGAGAGAAACAGGTGATTTTGACTTGCTTATAAAACAGGCTGAATTTCGTATTTGCTCCTATACGAAATTAGAAATTTCACAATTTTGTACCAAAGAAACATTTCTCAGGTTTATCCTTTCAGATGGGGATATTTTGAATGAAAGCTTTACATCAGGGCAAAAATCAGAATTTCCACATTTTTTAGGGACACCTGTTATTTGAAATCTCTCGTTGCACCTTTAAACTATCAAATGACATTCTGTGCTTTTTTGACATTCATCACATTTGCCGCTTATGATAAACACTTGGCTGCATAGTGTGTAACCCATTTGGTGATGTTGAACATTTTAACTATAAATATGTTTGAAGCAATTCAATGAGTGATGTAAAAAAACAGGAGTCTATACCTTAACAACTGGCTCCCAGGAGAGTACTCAGTACAAAAGGGGGTACATACATAGGCAGTGGTAGCTCCAACATATTTTTTTGGGGGGGGGGCGGCAGTGGGGGAAGTATAATTTTTTTTGAAAGATGGCATAGTGTTTGGACTTATTTTGTCAAGCCCATTGCCATTTGAAAACCTTTTTTTTTTTATTTGAGGTGAAATTTGTCAAAACTCATGCATTGTGGGATTGGTGCAGTACACCCTCTGAGCAGGGCTAGAAATAAGGATTTCAAGATACAGGAGCAATTTTTGGTGTTTTGAACATTTTATTGCCCCTGGTCTAGATACAAATGTACAGAACTAAGGGCATTTTAGCAGGGGTAAATTTTCTCCCAACCCCTGCTTATTTCAAGCCTTGCCTCTGGGTACTATTAGTACTATAGAAATTAGTAGATCTCTGTTTTAAAGACAACTGTACCAATGCATTGAGTTTTGGTTAGACAACAATGACAATGGGTAGAAGTATCTGTACCAACTATTTGTTAATATAAAGTGGGTTGTATATTTGCATTCGATAGAAATGGCTCAATTTGATGCGGATTTTCTCTTGTGCAATGTAGCTCTGATAAAAACCTACATGCACATTGTAGGGTAGAACCAAAGTTGGTCAGTTTTAGCTCATGAGAATAGAGTATAGTGCCAAATACTATGTTTTCTAGTTGATTTAATAATGTCTTTTGAAACTGAAAGACCGTCGTCACAAAAGAACAACTTCAAATTTGACTTTATTGACTACATTTGAGTTTGAGTCAGGACATCCTATGGCTAGGAATATGTTCCAGGCTATTTGAATGACAGCATAATTTATGATATGTTACAATACTCACATGTTAATTATGTGTACATGACAGGACAGGGTAGGGGAGTACAATACAGAGTTTAACCCTCTATAAATAATTCTGATATAAGGTTACAGAAATTGTTTATGATACTTTTGTAGACATGCTTGTGGCGGAGTTTATGGTTGAAATGTAAAGGAAGGAATGAAAACAAGCTTGTTGATCCTGATATATGATGGTACTGCAGTTACGTAGTCTGTACTATTTACCAGCATCTACTGTATGAAAGAAGTGCACATTTGGTGTACTTAGGATTTTTACCAAAATGCCAACACTCATTTGCAATTTACTCAGTTTGTGTCATTTGCTGGCAGACCCAAACATCACTTTTAAAAAATCGGAAAGGGGTTACAATGGACAAACGTGTCTGGGCGACTTCTTGACACATGTTAGATTGCTAAATTTGTTCCACTGTATTAGCAATATTATGTCTTTGTATTTTGGCAGGACACATACTCAGAACTAGCCTAGGGGGAAGCAACCCCTGGTCCACATCTGGGTATATACTATGCGAGTCTTGAAATGCTGGGACATATGCACAACAAAAATATTTCACTTTATAATAATTTACTATTCACTACAGTAACACCAGGGGTTGCATTTTATGTACATTGTACAAGGGATCAATGTGCCACATACCACCATTTTAATGTTTTGGTGCACAAATTTACTATTAGTTTGGAACCTGTTCAGAAATTAAAGATTTTGACCACCCAGTTTTAAAAGCTAGTGCAACCCCTAATTAACACAAGTTGTTGTTTCTCAATACCTGGTTACATATCAATGATCATAGGCATATCATATCAATGATCACAGGCAGATCATATTTGCCTGAAAAAGTATATTTGTCTGTGAGCCTTTCCCTGGACCCCAACCACGGGACGCCCAACCAGGGTCGAGTACCCCGAGGGTGCGCGACCCTGGAGGCGCCCATTATGATCTAAGATTTTTTGGGAAAATGCTGCTTTTGGGGTTGCTATTGATACCCATTTTAGATGGTCAGTTACCTACTGTTAGTGTTAAGTGTCTAAAGTGGTGACATTGTAAATGTTTTGAAAATTAAAAAATGAAAGTTAATTAGCAACACAGCATTTTGGGATATCACTATTTTAATTTTGTGTTAGCATTTGCTAACAAAATAAATATTGGCAATAAATTTCTTGTGTAAATATTATACATTACTCAATCAAAATACTGTTATCATTTCCAGAAAGCATCAATATTTGTAATTTACTGTTATTTGATCTGAAATTTGTGGTCATTTTATTTTAACATTGAGGTCACTGCTTCCTGTTGAAAATTGACCATAAATGTATGGGAGTTCACTATGCTGCTAGTACTGATGTAAACTTTATTTGGTTAAAATACAATTCATTGTCAATAATTGAAAGTTATCAGTTGAATATCTGAATATATCCAATGAAGTATTTTTGTTTTGTTTAAAAATAAGGATGCATAGGTGACAAAGTCAGTTAGGTAGATGCGTAATTGAGGATGCCTTGACCCACCACTCCATAATTTTTCTGTGAAATATTGGTATCATTGAAAAGCTTGTATTTTTCTCAAATTTTGGCCATATTCTTTTCCATTAAGATGCTACAAGCATTGTTTACGGTTACTGGAAATTATGGTGTACAGTAATCTATAGGCTATGGTAAATATTCAATTACCGCTCACATTGAAACGATATATCAGATTTAATTGAAATTTTGGAATTAAGGTATGTTGGCAGTGCCTTTCCTTTAAAACACAGAAAAATATATGTTGTAATTGGGTGGAGCACCTTTATCTGTACTTAGAAAACAGATTTCAGTACACGTATGTGAACACATTATGCAATAGGTTAAGTGTTTTATTGTCAATGAAATGTTTTCTCTTCAAAAGAGAATGTGTAGTGCCCACAAAATTCACCTATTCTTACATAATATTATAGAATAAGATAATGTTACATTTATTCAGCAATTAAAGGTGGGTGAAGTACCCGATCATGGTCAGAATATTCCTATGTTTTCTACTTGACGTGGTTTGCACATCACCAAAAACAAAAACATCATGGTTACAAACTTTGAGTTGAATCAGTCCAGCCATTTGGATAGTAGAAGCAAAAAATGTGTGCTGAATTGGCCCAAAGGACGGTGTGTGTTAATGCGGTATACCACATTTATAGACATTTTTGTTCAAAGGAAACATTTCCTGGGCCTAAAATTTCACTTGGATAATGAGAAAAAAAATAACTTTCCTCTGATACCAAAATCTCAATTTGGATGGAGGAGATTGCCGATCAGGTCACCCACCTTAAATACTCTTTCATGTGTTATCTTCCCAGTTAACCTCATGAGGAATACTTATTGATGGGTCACAATGCAACTTAAAGGCTGACTCAGCAATCTCCTGAGGAGGGCGCCCTCAATTTTCAAACAAATCATTTTTTTTGCACATCATAATGCTTGTCCATATGCTAATCACTGTGTGAAATAGCTAAGCTCAAATCGAAGTTCTTCATATAGAGAATCACAACTTTGTTATAAAATTCCAGATTTGTTTTACACAGTATGGCACTGTTATTAATACATGAATGTGTGCTGCATGAAAACGAAAAATCTGATTCGTCTCAAACTTAAGAATTGAACATTTAGGTGACTATCTTTATCTTTAATTCCAGTTGACTATTTTCAATTATTACACAAAAAATTATATTTCAAAATCTCTGAGTCAGCCAGGGATTTTTTTAGCCAATCAACAACATGGTAAGAAAGGTGGTGAGGCTGAAGAGGGCTAGAGCATAATTTTTTGGAAGCTGCATTTCAATTGGTTTTTGAAATGAATGTGTGATAAAATTAGCCAATGAGAAACACTGTATGAAAGGCGGATAGTGCTCAGCGAGTGAATGTATAATACATCCATCCACCCACTCTATACCTAGTACGTCATTCATGCCATGTAGAAGACTTTACAATCCAAGACATGTATTTACAGCATACAAGGTCGTACTAAATGTACTAGCTAGGGTTCACTATAAAATTAGAAGGCTCATTCTTCGGCAGGGAATATGAAAAGGTATTGAAATTTAGGAGAGGTAAAATGTTATTGTTTGCACAGTTGCTTTGAATGGGGCTGCTTCACCCAACTTAACTGTTAAAGGCACTATCAGTGATTTGCTAAATCAGAAAATCAAAGAAATCATCAAAAATCAGATTTTTGCATCTCTGTAATAAGTATAAGTGTCCTAACATACCCTAAAATGATACGACCAAAGGCAGCCTAATAAGGACAAAATCGGATATTTTAGCCATTACTGTCCGTACGGACACTAACTACAACACATAATTGAATGGAGATTCATATCTTTGAATACTGCTGTTTTCTTGCTTTTCTATCAATTTTTAAGTTGGAAAAAATAACTTATGGGAATTCTAGAGACTTATCTTAAACATTTAAGCTATTCCTGCAAATTTTAAATATTTTGAATCTTTTGGGCGGATCACAGATAGTGCCTTTAAACCTACTTAAGTGGTGATATTTGATGATCATGACTGCTGCGATTTTCTGCTGGACCATGCATGTTCTCTTCAGATATACGGCTACATGATGCCAACTGTTACATGTCACTTTGCTAAATTTGACATCGCAAGCGTAGCCACTACTGAATTGCTTAGGCCTAATTGGAAAATGACCAATCGCTTGATCAAAACAAGCTAATTTCTTTTGTTGAACTAAGCATTTTTTACCCCTTGGTCATCACAAATGCCTAGGAGAATTGTTATGATCATATCTCTCTGTGTCTGAAAATTTCTGGCATGTTATCTCAAGAACCATAGATGTTAGGATCATGAAACTTGGGAATGGGAACCCCATTGAGGTCTTTATGCAGTTTAATAGACTGACCTTTGACCCCTTTTGAAAGTCACAGGGGAAATTTTACAATTAAATTCTTGTACACAATATCTCAAGAACTATAAATGCTGGGATCATGAAACTTGTTTGGTCTGTGTGTTCCCCACAGAGAACTATATTAAGTTCAATGGAGATTGCTTTTGGCATCATTTTGATGACCCGATCATGGTCCGGATTTTCATAATTTCCCACTTACATGGAAGGCAATCACCGAACTCATCCTTATAAATTTTGAGTTGTAAATGGTCCAGCCCTTTTGGTATAGTTGTTGAAAAAAAAACCCTCCTTTTTTGGCGGCAGTGCAGTCACCTCAATGCATACTAAAATATACAGACTGTCCCAATAAAAAAACTATACAATCAAACTAAAAAATATGAAAAATATAAACTCTACACTTTTGCCAGATATTTGACTTTATTGTTAGACAAGACCCTAAGCTGAATCCTCGCTTTATTCCATCAATTTGATGGACCCTAAGGGGAGATATTGTCAGTTGAAAGGATAAAATACCACTGGGGTCAGTTTCAACCTAAAGGTCCCAAGAAACTAAAGGTATGAAGCGTGTAGCATCATTGTGAGATTAAATCCTTTTCCAAACAAAAGAATATTGTACAGATCAGAAGTAATGGATTATCGTGCACTGAACTAATCAATATATTATTTTTCAGTAGTGAAAGCACCAGAAATTATTATGTTGTGTGTGAAATGAGGGACTCACTCTCAGGGGACATAATAATTGCAGTATTATATACGCTTGTCACGTGTATCAAAAGCGCTTTACAATTATACCGCTAAAAACCTTTGGAATCCTCAGCTGCCATACAACCCAAGGCATACTCATACCTTTGGGCGGCGTCTCAATGGCCATATCCCTACTCCCATTTAGCACCTGGTGGAGAGAGGCAATCGAGATAACGTGTCTTGCCCAAGGACAACAGCTCGTGGCAACAGTGTACTCGAACCAACGACCTTCGGATCACGAGCCGAATGCTATATCCACTGGACCACGAACGCGGCTCACATGGGGGGGGTCGGGGGGGGGGATGACAATCATTAAAATTTCTTGAAATTTGGGGAATTTTACCTGCTGAAACTAATGTAACAGTCTACCAGTCTGTTGAGGGACAAAGGTGTTGGACAACGCTCTAATGTGTGGGGGGGGTGGCAATTTCACCCTTCCCCTAAGATGCCAGGGAGGACTATGATGAGGAAAGCAGTGTTCAACAAGAGCCAATAAAGAAAGGAGGGTTGTGTTCAAAGGGTCTGTGTACTTTCAACAAGGGAGTTTTTAGGGTTCTACCTATGCGGAAACCTGGAGTAAAGCTGAGACAACAAGACTGTTTGGAATTGAATTTGTAATGCTCATGTATTTATTAGGCAATTGCGACATTATAACGTTAAAAGTATGTTATAGTCACAAGAAGCAGCACTTATACTACTTTATTTTAATTTTCAATAAGGAGTCTTGAAGATGTTAAGTTGTTTTTCAATGGCAACTTTGTAGATATCAGGATAGCCGAACTGGCCCAACAGGTTTTCAACTGTCTCAGATAATTAACCAGAACTCCTGAACCAGATCCCCAAAATTACACCAAACTAAAAATTCATGAAAGCTTGGAAAATTCCTAAAGAATCAGTAAAACTCCAGTAGATATGAACTAAATTTTTGGCCAAAATAAAAGTATCTTTGTTGTAAGTTTTTTTTGGGACAGTCTTCTTGAAAATGTAAAGATTTCACCTATTTCAGATTAAAATATTTAAAACCCTTTTCTTTTTTTAATCACAGATGTTAAACAAGTTTGTTTTTAACGTGGCCTAGAGTTACATTGTGTTGACGGGTGGTTTTATCATTGCCAGTGTTCGATATCTTTTTCTCCTATATCTCTATATCAACACCCGCACTTCATTATCCGTCACAACAGTTGAGCAGCTCATTTATATGGTCATGTGTATTTACACCTGCAAAAATTTGCAATTACTCTCTAATTGGACGTCCTTCGCCAGTTTTTTACAAAACTATGTTTGCTTGCAGACACAAATGTAAAAGTTTGCCTTTGGTGTTTCAGAAGTCCGCATGGGTAGGATATTTCGGTGCTGTTTTAATTTTGCAACGATTCGAGCAATCTGGAGAGCAAAAATTAACATCCTACAAAAATGGTAAAATTGACGGTATCATCATGTAAGCTTTGCCTAGAGAGATGTAGAGTCTTAGTAGTTGTAGTTTCTTGTGGCTCATGTGAGAATGGGAAAAACATGCTTGGTGGAGCACTGTTTTACAGATTAAGTCAATTTTGAGCTGTTTGTTTTTTTGGTCAAGTGGTTGTGCTAATTGCGTTTGGCATATGGGTAAGCAAGGCGACGTTTGTTGTTCAGCCAATATCAATCTGGGTTGTAGTATTGTGATTTGATTATGAATGTGTATTTGCCGTGTAGAACAAATAGGTTTAATTAGGTAGAATGATCATGAATGACACCAGACAATCACTCTGATGTTGGCAAGCAATGGTGAGACATTAAATTAAAAAAGTGCACTCTGATGTAAGCTTTTTGACAAATGTTTCAGAAGGCAAAAACCTGTTTTTTGTTGTCTGCCAGAGGGCATATAGGGGTTGCTTTTTTCGATTGGCTATGTGGTAAAAAAAATGGTTTGACCCAAATGTTAACCTAACATAATTGCTTCGCTGTTTCACATCTGCACAACTTTTCATAGGAGTTGTATGTAAGGTCCTTGGTAGTGCAAAAAAGTTACATCTTCAGAGTGGGCTCAAAGATCCGCTAGAGGTCATTAGAGTGGCTCCAACTGGTCTTAATTATCAAATGCTTGTGTTTTTCAATATGTTGTTCAATAGTGTTCTCAATTTTTGTGACACTTGGATACCATTGTCCCTTGGGTAGTGTCACACATTTGGTGACCTCATGTGACTTTGGTGACCTCATGTGATCTTTTTGACCTCAGGTGATCTTTTTGACCTCTCATGACTTTTTGACCTCAGGTCATGATCTTTTTGACCTCTCGTGATCTTTTTGACCTCATGTGATCTTGGTGGCCTCGTCTGATCACACGCGGAAGTTGTTGACCACCACCCATGCTCCAGGAGCAGGTCTCCCTCACTAACTTCAAAGGGCAGCTATTGATTTTTTTTTATCTTTTTGGACTTTTTAGACTTTTTCCCTCTAACCTGAAAAAATAATGAAAATTTTGTATATTTTAAAAGAAGCAATAGCGAGATTCAAACCCGAGACCACTGTATCATGAGGTCAGCTACCTAACCACCAGACCAGCTAGGATTGGTGTGCCAGATTTGCAATTCGAATCCTTGATAACATTTACGGAATAAATCGCTACTGCTATTGTGGTCAGCTCTCAATATAATGAATAGCTCCGCTCTGGAACGGTTGCCACAACCTATGCTCCAGGAGCATGAGTGGTGGTCAAAATCTCACACTTGCTCGTCTGATCTTGCTGACCTCACATGATCTTGGTGACTTCACATGATCTTGGTGACCTTGTGTGATTTTGGTTACCTCGTGTTTTGGTACCTCGTGATTTGGTTCCTCGTGATTTTGGTGACTCGTGATTTTGGTGACCTCGGTGATCGTGGTGACCTCATGTGAACTTTGTCCCATTTATAAACTGCAACGGCAGCGACACACTGCCGTTTCGGGGAATGCTGTATTTATCTATTTGAAGAAAAGTTGCACAAATGATAAATACGAACACTTCTCAGGAGACTACTATTTAGCTATTTGGCATAGAATAGGCATTCTGAATAATATTTGTTTTGGGGGTTTCTTTTATTGAACTCGGGGGGGGGTGGGGTGTACACATGGAATCAGCTGCAAAAAATACACAATCAGTTACAGAAAAAAAGTAGAAGAAAGTGCAGGCTTTGTTGACTCACACTTTTTTAATGACTTAAAATACATGAACTATCTATTTCTTTATCAATTCTGTATTGTAAGTAGTTTTTGAGATGGCTTCCCAATGGTCATTTAGGAAGCCATCTCAAAACCACTGACATAAAACTACATGTAGGCTTGTTTGGACTCATTTGAATACACTTCTCTGCTGATGATCAATATGTTCATGAAAATAAAAAAAAAATACCCGGTAGAAAGGTTTTAAAATAGAAATTGCAAAATTTGGAACTCTGAGCCGGTGCCGCTATAGACCCCTACATAGTATGTACTATTGTTTGCACATGATGGAATATGATTTTGGTAACATTGAATTAACAGCAGAGGATGTCATGGTCATAAAGTAATCACTTGGAAAGCGTAATTACTGTGGTAGCTATAGTGTGTTCACTATAAGATGAAACATGATATTTATCAAGTCCATTGAATAAACACTAGAGGAGGCCAAGGTTATAATGCAACCTCCTTTGGGAAACATTATAATGTATTTTTGCTGCAACTTGGAAAATCTCAAAAGTAGCCCCCAGCCATACCATGGGAAGTGACTTTGCTAAGTTGGATAAGAAAATCAAACTTATCAGATTTTGAATTCTGATTCACTCTGTGAGGTCATTTCGCCTTATACTACAGTGGAATTTAAAATTACTTGGACAGGAGATACACATCTCTGTAAATGTAACAAGCTACGCAGAGGTTTGGCGCATTCTTTGACCAATTACGCATCTCGAACGAGGTGCGATGTTCCTCCTGGCTCACGCAGTCCACGCTTGCGTGTGTTCGATTCTGTTCAACAAATTATTATTCAGACACTAGACAAAGATACCCATAGAAGTCTACCTCATATAGGTATATTTCTGGCTTTGCATTTTCATTAGTGCAATTAAATGTTATTGATGCTATCATAAAGGGCATATTGTGCATATGGTTTATTTTTAGAGCTGGCAGGTAATTGGTACTTATCACACTCCATAGCAATGAGTGTATGATATCTTGCTATTTTTACGCAGTGCAATTAATGGGAAGATGATGTCATAATGTGCACTTTATTTTCAAAGGATGGTTCATTACTAATTTTATTTGGAATTTTTGCTGTCAGAATTTTTTGGCAGAAGAAATATTCTGCAATGATTTTCGTATATTTTTTAAACCAATTTTTATAGTGTTTAAAAAATATATTTAAGATCAGACCAGGTATCTTTGGGTACCAATAATTTATGTGCTGCATCATATTACGTGCCATATTCCAACTTTGTTTTCAGTTTCTTAAAGACACTATCAGTGATCTGCTAAATCAGAAAATTGAAAAAATCATCAACAATCAGATTTTTGCATGTCTGTAACAAGTATAGGTACCCTAACATACCCTGCAAATGATAAGGCCAGAAGCAAGCTAATAAGTACAAAATCGAATATTTTAGTCATTAGTGTCCGAACGGACACTTCCTACAACACGTAATTGAATGGAGAGTCATATCTTTGAACACTGCCGTTTTCTTCCTTTTCTGTTGATTCTTTAGTTGTAAAAGTAACTTATGAGGATTATACAGATATCCTTCACTTTTAAGCTATTTCTGCAAATTTAAAATATTTGTCTCATCCGGATGAATCACTGATAGTGTCTTTAAGATAAGCTCTTTTAACATCACCACATTTAAAGACACTATCAGTGATTCTCCTGAAAGAGTAAAAATATTTGATATTTGCAGGAATAGCTTAAAAGTGAAGGATAAGGCTGTAGAATAAGTTATTTTTTGCAACTGAAAAATTGTCAGAAAAGGAAGAAAACAACAGTGTTCAAAGATATGAATCTAATAGTACATACAGCAACTCAAGCAACTAAAAAAGAATATTGAAATTGTGAGAAATTCTGTGCACCAAAATAATAGTTTACACAGTAGTCTTTTCAGGCAGCAGCCATTTTTCAGATTTGCCTCTCCTACCAGAACTGACCATTTCTGTGCTAATTTGTGTATGAGGCACAACAAGCACTAGGCACGTACTGCCTTCATGCATTTTTATTTACCGCTGTTGGTACTTCACTAGATAGAATTCGCGGAAGTGCAGCTTGGCAGGGAAATTGTAAAATGGCTGCTGTGTGAACAATGTATTGTAAGCTAGTGCAACACGGTAAACCACCACCTTGCACGTTCAATAAAGACGGTCATATTGAAAACTGTGCCAGGAAACGCGAGTAAGAGGTCCAGGATAAAAAATCTAGGCACTTGACAAGACAAAAGAGTAAGGGGAGGTTTAGATGCCATAAGTGATATGTGTACTTGCACGTGAAATGTGGAATTCTTTTGTTCTATTGATCCATGAACAAAAGAATTCTACATGTCAAGTACAAGTACTTTCCTCGTGCATGGCATCTAAACATGCCTATTGTCTTCATGCAACATTTGGGTGTTAACTAATTGCAAATACAGTAGGCAGGTTTAGGTGCCATATGCAGTGCATGTACTTGCATGTGAGATGTGGAATTCTTTTGTTCTATAGATCTATGAACAAAGGAATTCTTCATGTCAAGTACATGTACATTCCTCATGCATGGCATCTAAACATGCCTATTGTCTTCATGCAACATTTGGGGTTAACCAATTGCACATACAGTAGGCAGGTTTAGATGATATGCAATGCATGTACTTGCACGTGAAATGTGGAATTCTTTTGTTCTATCAATCCATGAACAAAAAGAAATCCACATTCCACGTTCAAGTACACGCCTCATGCATTTGCACTTAATAAAGTGGCGGGCCAAACAAGATGTGTCTGGCTTTGTCCACCAGGCATAATTTATTAAACCCGCAGTTGAAATTACAGAGCCACATATCGGTGGCATTTTGGTGGCATAAACATCTAGCTTAAACATGGAAATCCAATCCTAGTTGTGATGTCGAATATATGCAGAATGACATCTGCTCTATGACTTATATTACATGGTGGACTGGCAGTGGGAGATACGCAAAGGGACAGCCTCAACAGGCTGCCTCAAAGACAGACCGACTGACGGCCAAGCAGAAACAATGATGGCTGCGTGTACTCTGAATAGGCCATGACCTAGATATTCCCTCTTTCTTATTCTCTTATTTTTGAGGACAAACATTTAAATCTGATAGACGAGTAGGTAAAGTCGATGAATAATGTAAGTGACAATCTAGGCTGGCTGTGAATTTGAGTACCATTTCTACTGCTGTTCTGGTTGTATTCAGGGAAACCTGTGGTTTAAATTTAATTATTGATGAATAATTTGATGAGCAAATTGTGGTCTCGGTCGTCAAATCACTGTATAATAAAGAGGCCTACAAACACAAAAATACACACGCTCACACTTATTTGAAATGATGAATTTGTGAGAATTCTGTTGTAGCCCCATAGTTCATTTGACTACTGTATAAGTGGAAATTTTCACGAGGTTTTTATTTTCGCGAATTTCGCAAGTGAACATAAAAACACGATTTCAAATAAAAACTCGCGAAAATAACTTTTCCAATAGATTTGTATTGCATTGATATCAATACCGTGAAATTAAATTCTCGCGCATTTGTCAAAAGGTTAAAATCACGAAAATATCTGTACGCAGAAATTTCCACTTAAGCAGTACTTAAATCGTGAGAATTGACAAGCTCCTGTTGCGGCCCAAGTGAAGTTAACCTGGACACACTGGGGCCAGTCACCAGCTGTTTAAGTGATAATACTGTTCTCTGTCTGATCCCTTGTAATCAATGAGGAGGTGCCTAGCAACCTATGACCTTACGTGATAATGTGTTCTCTTCAATTGTATGGATCATTGTTGGTGTGTGTGTGTTAAAGTGAATGGTCCAGCAAAATTATGTCGTAATTGGTCATGTTGTAATACGGAAACCACACTCATACCCCACATGTCCCCCTCTTTAGTATATGTACACAAACATATAAACACACTTTCTCTCTCACATACATACACACAAACATGGATGCACGCACATGCAACACACACCCTTTTGATTGTAGAAAAGATAGCATACCTGATGGCATCGGTAATTCGTGTACCAAGATTTTTTGATCATGTAAATTACCTGAAGAAGGTCCCTAGAATACACATGTATGAGGGCAGATTTCAAAGTAATCACAAAATTGAATTTTCAGGGATTCAAATTGATGTCATTGCTTCGTGAATATTTACATCAGTTTGGTACTTGAGCATTTTTTGGATTTATTTTCATCAGTTGTAAGAAGAGTTAAAGTGATATTTGTTTTTTTCATTTGAACCAGAAATGAGACCTGGGAGCATCTAGTACATCTTATGCTGCTCAAACTTCTTAATAGTGCTGTAGACTGTTATGGCTATATAAAAGTATACATTTCTTAAAAACAAATGACTGTAGGAATCCAAATAGTAAAGTCCTATTTAAGCTAAAATTGTCACCTTAAACTAATTGTGAAAGGGGATGGGATGTTTGTACCCTAAAATGGCTGAAGAATTTGTGTTTCCTTGAGCTTCATTGGATGCTTATGCATTTGACCTTGCCTTTGGTTCAAATTTTTGATTTTCAGTAATGGGATTATCCTCTTTTGAATATCTGTTTTGGATAATAGAGTGTACATTCCTATAGGTTTTTTGATGATTTTTCCAACCCCCCACAATGGAACTAATTTGAGCATGTTAGTGTCTCAATTTGTTCATTACCTTGACGGCCACATTGTAGCTGTGTGTCTACATGTACTCCATGTAGTAGCTTTATATGGACGGGATCTTAGATACAGTCTACACTGTAATACCTTCTTGTTATTGCACTGCATTAATTTGTGCTTTTTGTACACATTTGCCCTTGCACAAATTAAGAATCTGCAAAATGTTTCAATGTGTATTTAAATTTTGGTGGCATTATGTCATTCTCACTATTGACTTGGTGATATGTTGCAGATAAATTTCCATTGATACAACAATTGGTTTTGTTTGTTTATATTTTAAACTGAAAAATTGGCAGATTCAAGAATTATGTCAATTAGGCCAAGGAAATTTGATCTTAGTTTCCTGTTGGAGCGCGCGTCAGTTTGGCTGTGCAAATATTGCATTATTTTATGAAAAAAATGTTTTTCTTGAAAACTTGATAATAAAAACATATTTTCAGTTGTTCAAATATTTAAGCACCCCTTCCTGGTTCATTTTAAGCATTACCTTGGAAGGGGTTCACAGCATAGCATTAAATAATGACTGTCCTCCTGATTTTAGTTCTGATTGTCATAAAAACTTGGTACAAAAATGCTTGAACTGATTTTTAAGTTTTTGAAGAAATAAACCTGCAATACCTCACCTGTTTTGTTAAATACCCTTGTACACTTTGTTTTATGTAACAAATACAAGGTTAGTATGTATTCATATGCATTTAGATGTAATAATGAAATAACGTAAATAATGAATTGACTTAAATAATGAATAATGAAATGGGACCTCGTCGCCTTTAAAATCTCCAACAGGAAACTAAGAATCAACTTCCATTGGCCTTATATGTTTACTAGAATCTTAAAGCATTGTAGTTAAATTGTAACTTTTGTCACACAGGATCCTTAAAACTTATTACAAGATTTGAGACCACTGTGATATTTTGAGTGTACACGAATTTCAGCAAAGGTTTGCACTATAAATTAATATATAATATCGCCACAAATTTATTCCCTTTTTCATGTTACCCAAGGGTCAATGTACCAGCATAATAATACCCGAGGCTAGTCAGACTGCCTGGTTATATGATCTGTAGTAGTCGAAAAGTAAACAGAAATTAAGGAATTTGTATACCACTGGCCTGACTTCTTAATTTAAGACAAGGTAAGCTGGACTCCTTGGAGTATTAAAGTAAATCCCTAACTGGTTAGATGCTGATAATCAGGTGGTTGATTAATTAATTGATGTCCTCTGTGACCCATTGTTGAGAAATTGATTTGTTCTTGTGTAACCAAGTCAATGGTTTTACCTATCCCCTTTTGCATAGTTCTCGAGTGAATTAGCAGATGATATAGGTGACGTAAAGGATTATGTGACAGAGATGCCTAGTTATATAGCAATATTTGCTAAGAGTGGCAGAAAACTTTCAATGGCAGTGACATTGAAATGCATTCTGTCAAAGATCGTGGCCTTGTATGTCAGTGAATTGACAGTTTAACATTAGAAATCTACTGAAGAGATCAAGTCCCTTTCTATACACTTGAAAAGCACTGTACATGTTTATCCGTAAATAAATAGCATTTTTTAAATGAGGTGGTTTCATTGCATTTTCAGGAGTTTTAAGGGCAGTGAAAGAGATAAATGAGGTAGCTGCTGTGAAGCCTTTGGAAATTTAGGATTACATATCATTTCTGCTATAAGACATACTGAAAATTCTATTCTAAAAAACATTAACCCTGCAGAACTTTTAGATAGCCCACGGGCTTTCTGTTGAAGACTGACACTAGAAAGCTATCTACTTAAGATGGTATTAGAAAGCTGTTTGATGAAAATCGCACATAACGGCAATCATCTATTGGGAAAACGTTAAATGAAGATAGTACCATTATGAAGTACCTGTTGAAGATGGTTATTAATGCTACCTTTAGGAGAGTTTAATGCTATCTACTGAAAAAAACATTAGGAAGTTGTATATTGCGTGAAAAAAAAGCATCATGACATAGCATAAAAGAAAGGTTTTATTGAGAATAGCATCAGAAAGCTGTTGAAGATAGCATCAAAAGTAATCATAAAAGTATCAGAACATTTTAGAGAGCATAGGAAGATTACATAATTAGGATGGTTACAAATTATACCATCACAAATGCCTTATTGCAGATTATTATTACAAAGCTATCTATTGAAGATAGCATCTGAATTTAGTTTATGCATAGAGTATTGAAAAGCTATCTACTAATGATAACAATAATGAAAGTAATAATAGAACCTGTTTACAATATAGTTGAAGAGAGCTATCTACTGAAGATTGAGTCAGAAAGCTGCCTATTGAAAATTGTATCAGAAAAAGGTTATCTTATCTCTGAACAAAGGGTTTCGGAAACCTTCGGAAAGAAACCTATTCTCCGGAGAATGGAATAAACTGTAAAAAAGTTTGATTTCTTCCATTTTTCTCCGGAGAAACTGGAAGAAACTAAGGAAATTGGAAGCAACGGAAGGAATAAAAGAAATGTATTATGAACACATACTAATGTACACCAATCACTGCTTTGCACTTCAAATCATCAAGGCCTCTTAGTGTACTTTAAATTTGGCCAATCGGTTTCTTTTTTCTTTTTTCAAATTAATTTACAAGTTTATAGCATGTTAGTATATATACCTTGCAAGTATATCGTAAATTTTGTTCACAATTTTGTTTTGACTTGCTATCAAATTATACCAATTATAATTGTAACTTATTTTCCAAGTCTTTTCCATGTCAACATTTATACTATCACGTTGTAATTGTAGATGCACACAATGAAAAAGCTGTTCTAATCTTATGCCATTGTTATTTTAAAATACAATCATAAAGTACAACCATTAAGTGTTCTTTTGTTGTAAAGCTTTATTGGAGAACCTCGATTATGGAGACGTAACATATTTAAGATGTTCAAGTCTTTACAAGGACACTCTGCTTGGCCTTAGCTGGTGTGGGAAAAGTGAGAATCAATTTTCTTCTTTCTTTTCTTTTCCAGTAATGTTTTATATTTATAGCCTTTGTTTGAGTAAATGGAGTTTAATTATGCAATTGCATGGGTTAGGTAGGGGGGAAGGTCCCGATGGTTTTTTGAATATTTCACTATATTTCACTCATTCACTGTATAATAGAAAACCAAAACTGAGTGTAAGTCATTTGCTTTAAAATAGACAATTTTTAAATGACCTTTTAAGTTTCTTCCGCTTTCAGTGGAAGAAACTGTAAGAACCCGTTTCTTCCAAGTTTGGAAAAAACCACCGCGAAAAACCGCGGTTTTTTTTCAGCCTGTGGGAAACTGGCGAACCCCTGCTTCCTGAAGATTGTATAAAGAGAGCATCAACCAGCAAAGGTCGTACCTGAAAGCATCACTGAAGATAAAATTGGAAAATCATCGCTGAGATATCGGTCTACACAGGCAAAAGCATGCCTTGTGGAGATATTCTGGAAAGCATTCATGCTTTAGGCAGCATAAAAAAACATGGTTCATCTTCAAATATTGCATTATAATCTGGTAGAAAGCTATCTAGAAAGAAAGATGGCTTTATAATTTATAACATCTAAAAGCTAAAAGGTAATGTAAAAAAAGGCGTTTGTTTTGTAAAATAAGATAAAATAATATTTTCTGGAGAATATACAATTTTGATCCAGACTATAACTGATGTGAAGTACCAAGAATATCTGTAATATTTCATTCAATTCAAATAATGACATTAAGCAACTTCAATACTCCAAGTCTTTGAAGAATAATTTTAGTTGATAAATTTGTCCAGAAAGTGTAATTTAATATTTCAAAAAATCATATAGTGACAAATTATAAGGGATAAATTTATAAAGATGAATCACTGAACAACATGAAATTTATTTATTATTATTTTAAAATAAATTGCTCAAAAACATGTGTACATAACTATGTGAAATCAAATTTGGCATAATGCGTACATGGTTGGCCCATTTTGCACTTGCCACACTTTTTTGGAGTAGTTGGACAAAAAATTTGGAATATGATTTGGCCAGTTTGGCTATGAAGAGCCCTGGAAAGTGATCCAAAGCCTAAAAATAATCCATCTGGGGGCCAGCCTTTTCACAAATTTTTCTTAGACAAAACTTTCCTTTTGGCCTAATTCTTTATTTTCATGAAACCTTCCAATTTAGCCCACCAATGTTTGAAAAAAAAAGGGTTATTGGGAATTATAAATTGTATACCAAAATAAAATAGTGTGTAAATTTTAATTGAACCCTAACTATCCTTCATGACTGAATGTTTATCCCAGTATTGCTTTAGATTTGCAATATGTAATTCACGCACCTGCAAAGTTAATTTCCAGCAAGTTGATCCCATGATGAATTAGAGGGAGAGGGAAACCTCGGTGATTATAAGCCTTTCCTCCTTCCCTGCTACAATCATGTCATTCTATTTGCATTAATACTCCTATAGGCAGCACACCAAATCAATCAAAATTTCATGATTATGTAATACAAGTTTATGATTAGTAGGTGCCATTTGGAGGAAGCAATTATGTGGGCTGGGATGAGTTGAAGCCAATAGAGCCTCAACTCCCAAGGCATATAGTTCATTGGTAAATACATATATCAGTGTATTTAGAAAATAACCCCCTGATTTTGTGAATGAGTTGGAAAGCCATCTCAAACCTCTGACCTAAGACTAGGCTTGTTCGGACTCATTTGAATGCATGTTTCATGCTGATTCCAAATGTGGCCATGAATATATGTGATTTTAAATTGTTTGACGACTTCGAGCTTCGACTTTCAATGACTACATGGTCACCTACAGAGCACAGAGGGATAATACTGGTGAGATTTAGATACAGTGTGCGACGTGCATACTTGGAATGTGAAATTCTTACTCTTCATGGATCAATTGAACAAAAGAATTCCACCTTTCTTGTACAAATACAAGCATCGTGTATAGTATTGAAACCTCCCTAATGTGATCATGCAAAACTCGCTGTTTTTGAGAGATATTGTACCGCATAATCACACTTGTGAACACGGCGCAAGGCACAGTGCGTTTATTTCCAAGTGAACGTAAATGAATAGCGATTCAAAAATGCTAATCTCTTGCACAAAGAGATAGGAAGTGTTGTTGAATATGATACTAGGCGGTCCCTGGGTTTTGCAATCACCTGGCTTTTTTAAGCACTACTTGTTTGAAAACCTTTTTGTTCGGTGATTACCCGGCTTGTGGGGTGCATATCCATTAACCAATCGAACTTGATCTTGATCTACACCTACCCACCAAGTTTTGTGACCGTACGACCCCCGGCCTCCGAGAAAGACGCAGACACACACAGACAGATGGACGGACAGACAGATATATACTTGTGGCCTATTATAGATACTTCAATGGATTCTGAGTAGATTCACCATTATCAATCAATAATAAAGGAGGAAACGGGAAAAGATAATCCCAGCCGGGAATCGGACACATGATTTGGGGTCTACAATGTACACTCTGCTTTGTACCACTTGTACCCCTTGTACCCTCATGTGGTTTTAGAATTATAAGAATATCATCATTTATTTAAATCCTTTGAGATTATGATGATGGGTGGTAAGAATTGCTGACGGATGCAATTATCTCACGTTGGAAGGAAATTAACGATAGCGGATATCCTCACAAAGAGTCTTTAATTCAACACAGGAATCAGTTGTTCAATTCTGCATTACACGGAACTACTTGTGGGTCATTGACCTATGACCACAACATGGGATATCAAAGCCAATAAGTTCAGTCGCAAAATAACGGGAAAATGAGAATTCTTTACATTGATTCATAACAGCATCCAGGTATCCGAGTATTTGCCACCCCCGCCTTTGATATAGATTGTACATGTACATGTATTATGCATCCTTAAATGTACCAAAGTATAAGGGCATTTCTAGCATAAATAGATAGCAACATGGAGGCCATATATCAAGGAAAGTTGTTGTGCTACATGGACTCTAAAAGCAGCCCCATGTTATGCGGCATCATGGGTAATTCAGGTAGCCTATCCAAATTTTCTATTGTGAAAGGCCTCCCATCAATAAGATTTGATCATGAGCTAAGAAAGACTTTCGGTTTCTGCAATACTGATCTCTGAATTAGTCATAAATCTTGAATTAGCAGGTGTATAATTTAAATCTTATTTTTCCAAGTAAGTTCATTGACCGTAGTCTTAAGCAGCTTTCACACCTTTGAAAGTGCCTCTTTGTACTACATTGAAGGAAGATGAACTTAATCAAATACATCCAGTTAACATTACAAAAGGCACTGATGAACATAAAATAAGCTGTAGGCACATTACTTCATGCTATAATTTATTCACAATGAGATGGACAATCAATGATTAGATATATTGAGTTAACATATACAGGAAGCTCAAACCATCACAGCCCATCACTTCCATAATGAAGTCTATTCACTGTTGGATGTGACACAACCCATGCTTCAATACAATAATTATGTTCAACCTTACAGATGGTTTAAGCCAGAGATCCATTATACTCTGTATCAGAAAAGCCCTAGTTGACATAGAGTAAACCGTTGCAACCCAAAGCACAAGGCTTTGCATTTGCAGTATGTTTCTCTGAAACTACCTTGTCTGTTTGCTATAAGGTAGCACTTGACATTTGATAAATTACACTGAGGAAAACCTGACAGAAGGCTATTTTCACAGTGTTAATGGTAGAAGTATTTTATTTACAATAAAAGTTAAGGAATTTTACAAGATAAATGACCAACAAGGTGTTTTTATCCTGTAAATGAGAGGATCCTCAATATTGCAAAACCATACTAATCGGAAATGAGTTGAGCTGGTCTAATTATTCCGGTATCCGTACCTACCCAAGCTCTGATAATGTCCTGAGCTGCTAGGTTAAGTAAAAAATTGGTTGACATTGAATGGTCACCAGTTTAATAATTGCTATGAAATGTACTGACCTTGATTCTAGGTATGGGTTAGGATTATTGCGGGCCGGTTAATTCTCAACCTTATTTTATTGAAATAATGATTTATATTCTTTTTAAGAAGGTAAACAATCACCACCCCAACCCGAAACCAAGTGCATCGCACAGATGCATTCCGGGCAAGGTGGTAGGCCTATTTTATGTTTACCACGTACGTGATAAGCTGAACATGTGATGCATATGGCAACGGTACGTGGCAGGCAAACGGCAAATACGGGTGGTCCTTCTTTCTTCCCAAGTCCTGGCCGTGATCCTAACAACAGTCACGCCGTATCGGTACATCATGGTATATTTTTAGACATCATTGTGTGGGGAGTGTTTTCATATATACCAACCTAGTGGCAGTCGGCACTTTCCCTGACAAGTGACCCCCCAGAGCGCGTGAGGAAGAATAAAAATTAATTAGAAGTTGTATTTTTCATTCATCAAAATATAAATAGTGTGAGTGTATCAGGGAACTTGTAAGAATGCCTAAATATCAAAAAAGACTCCTACAAATAGTAATGCTCATAAACACAATAGTTTTAGTTAAGTGGTGATTGCTGTATTGCAAGTGCTATTCTGCGCGCCATGTACAGGACAGTACTTGGGCCTGATAATGCTCATGATATGTACAACGCGAAAATCATTATCATAATTGATAGAGATATGGTATTTAATGGTGCATATTGATTTGCTGACCGTAGAAAGTAGAGTTTGCCGACTGTGATCATCGTACCTACCCACCCAAATTCCATTAACTAGGTGGTCCCATTGGGTCGAGTTGGCCTCTTCTATTTGGGTAGGTACGCATACCGATGTATTAGCCAGCTTTGACCCCTTACGCTAACTAATAAACACCTAGTACAACAGCAATGACACTCCCGTACACTTTTTGTTAAGTCAAATCCAAAGATTGCCTTATTTTACATGTGGTGTGCTGCACTGCCTCGTGTTCCTGTTATGGGCTAGAACCAATCCCTCATTATGTGAACTATTGACTAATTTTGGAGGTGATTTTGCTGTCCTGGTTTCAGTTGTAACAATGGTAGCATCATGTTATATTCCCTGCATGCTGGGCATCCTAATCAATCTAATTCAGACTGGGCTGCAATCACACTCATTCACTTCACGCACGTCGCAATCAATAACACAACACAACCAAACAAACATATTTTCCAATTTTTCCGAATAGATTAAAATATAGCTGCCGTGGCCACAAACACTAAACACCGAAGGGTAAAATCCTCATAGTGGGCGATAAAACAAGCGCAAAGTGAGGTGGCGAGAGGTTGCGTAGGGTCTTTGCGTATCGGATTTTGACTGATGGTAAAAAATGCGCCTCGTAGACAGTATAGTATAAAATTCCTCGACACGGTGCATGGCCGATAACAACGCACACCTCGCCTTGTATTGAGTTGATCGTGGCCGCAGCAGGCCACCAGCAACGCAAATATAAAGATTTACCATTTTAGAAGGCAAGGAAGAGAATGCAGTAGAATCTGTACGCATCTATGGTACTGGTGTGCTTGTGTGCTTTGTTGCTACATGGGGAGTTAAACCACAAATGCTGGCTTGCCGCAGTGACTGACGGCATGGGTTTTCATGTCGGCCTGGGAGCCTGACAGAAAAACAAACTGGTTTATCAGATTTGTTTTGTTTCTATTTGATGTTGATGGCGGGCCTTTTATGAAAAGTAGAGATTTATTATTATGACAAAGTGAGATGGGGAAATTCAATGAAATATTATAAGTTGATGAAGGAAAATAACAAATCTTTGCCATAATACACATTCACTGTGAAAACACACTTGTTGTTTGCCATGTATGTTTGAGAACACTAGATTCTCTGTAGTACAGGGGTTCTCAATAGGCAGCCCGCGGGCCAAATCCGGCCCGCCAACCATTGACTTTTGGCCCTCGACTTGCTCAAAAATATAAAGGGAAACATAACCAATTCATGTGCATTTGGCCCTCAAGTAGGGAACTTTCAAATATGTTTGGCATTCTCTGGCCCCTCGGCTAATGTAATTGAGAACCCCCGCTGTAGTAATAAATTCTCATTGGATAGTTTGTTATGGTACTTTTTATTTTTAAAATCTTTAAAGCAATATTAGCACATTTTTTTTGAAGGGTGCCCCCAATTTTTCAAAAATTTGGAGATTTTTACACGGTTGCATTGGTAACTGGCTAGTAAACTATACCTGTGAATGGTTAAGCTCGAAAATGTCTATGCGTCACAAACGAAGGATTTTTGTACTAGAATAATTATTATCGGGGATCCCCGATAATAATTCAACGGCTGCTGGAAACGGCCTTCCAATGTGAAATAGCCGGGAAATAGCGCCATGTACGTGTCTACGCTCATCCATTAGTTGTTTTAATAGTTTGGGCAAGTCAAGTTAGAGGTTATTTTCTCGAGGTGGCACTATTTCATCATGGACGGTCATAAACTTAACATATCCAGCTCTGCCGTTAAGTCCAATCTGGGATCCCAATTCTAATTAAAAAATCGCTTATTTTGTGATAAATATGCATTTTTTAGCATTCTCGTTCGCAGGTATAGTTTCCTAGACAATTACCAACGTAACTCTGCAAAAATATCAAATTTTGAAAATTGGGGGCGCTCTTCAAAAAATGTGCCAATATTGCTTTAAGTCATCAGAATTTGTTTTCAAGTCCAGGATGTCCCCAGACACCAAGCTGCACATATGTGCATACATGTATGTACATACATTTCACCTATGCACCCAATCATATGCAAACACATGTGCATGCACACACACACACACACACACACAGCAGTATGCGCACATGCACACACGCCTGCACGCACGCATGCATGCACACACACACACAGCCACAAAGAGTTGCCAAAAAACTTCCCCTTCCCAACTGATAAAAGAAGTGATAAAGTGGGTGTGGAGTACCAAAAGAAATCTCAGAATCCTAGTGTAGGCCTATATTTATGTCAAAAAATGTTGCTATAAAAGTGTGATAACTTATCAGTCCCATCAAAAATTCCTTCTTCCCCCCCCCCCAAATTGTAAGGTCTAAAAAATGCCCCTTTTCAACCGACCCATCAGAAAAGCGAAATAAAAATTTGAGTCTGGAAAGCATGCAATTTCTTTAAGATTGGGTGTTTTTTTAGAAAAAGTGAAAAATGCACCCAAATTTTGGCACTTTATGATACTTTTTAAAAATTAAAAAAAAAAATCCGACTGACCCACTCTTTCCCTATAAAGGGCTTGCAACACAATTATTTTTTTGTTTTGGCCTAATGGGTAGCTATACTTTGATTACCACCAAATATGCGGGCCTCATTACAGTGCGAACTGATATGGAATAATGTAGGCGCAAGACAACGCAAGAGACGCAGTGTGTGTATTATGCGTGGTGTGCGCGATTCTGTGCAAACGCTCGAGTGGATTTGGTTTACTTTTACACGCGGAACGATAACAACCGAATAATTCCCGCCTATTTGGTGGTAATAAAAGTATAGCTATGCATGTGTGGTAAAGCTCTTGTGACTACAGTTCCTTTTCAGGTAGTTGTAAACAACCTAAATAGCAATATTCAAAATGACCAGTCATTATACACAAAAAAATTACACTGGTACATTGTAAGGTCAAAGGTGCAACAAGAGACTTTGAGGCACCCAAATTTTGTGTCATAATTTTATATAGACTAGACACTCAATAGCTTTCTTACCTTGTATTTGGCTACAGAAATGTCTTAAAAGAGAGAAAAAAGGTGATTTTGATTTGCTTATATTCAATATAAAACATAGGCTAGATTTTGTATTTGCTCCTCTACGAAATTAAAAATTTCACAATTTTTGGACCGAAGATCATTTATCAGCTTAATCCTTTCAGATGGGGATATATTTGATGGAAAGCTTTACATCAGGGCAAAAATCAGTACTTTCATTATTTTAGGGACACCTGATATGTGAAATCTCTCTTAGCACCTTCAAGGGACTAGATAGCCAAAGTCATTATTTCTTGATAATTTCTTGGACAAATGTTGATGTCCATATGGGTAACCCAGCAATTCATATCACAGAAGCTACTGCTGTGTTATTGGCTCCTGGGGGTCTCGGATTAAGTTTAGGTAGGGCTGTGTCTCTTGGAGTCTGGATATAAAAGCATTGGATACATGATCCTGAGATGCAAATGTTTGCTAAATGCATAACAAGTTTTTCCAAATTTTTAGAGTAAATATTTTGAGATTTTAGCAAATTTTGTAAATTTTTGCACCAGAAAGAGGAATTCTCTAACAAAAATTGAGAGGTATTTTTAAAAATTGACCCATCTCTGTCCCAATATTCTCACAGAACATTTAAAAGGATAATTTTGTACCAAAAGGCTGAAAATGAGATCCATATAATAAATCTGTATGTTAATTTGTTAGGGCACCAGTGATTGTTCAATTTGGATGAAGTATCTTTGCATTGGTTTCATAAATGAAGATGCGTTCACTTATCCAAGATGTTGTAATCCCAACATGAACTCCACAAAGGTTGGCATTGTTGCTGCATGCATACAAATAGTAATCTCTACCATTTTATTCAGCAGAGAAATTCTGTGCACAGTGGTGATAAAAGTTAATGACCCCATACAAAGAAATGATGAAATGGAAATTGGATAATGTAGCAAATAAAAGGGGAATTCCCCCTACTGTATTTGTGCAGACAAAAGGATGACGTCCTGTAATGAAGTTGTGCCGTTGCTCAAAATATGCACCAATCACTGAGCTCGTTTGAATTCTCAAAGGCCAGTACTGACAGGAGATTGGCATAGTAAGTAATCAACCAGACATGGCATATTAAAGATTCATGGTTTAAAGGTGGGTAACCCGATCATGGTCTGATTTTCCTATGTTTTTTCACTTACATGGAAGCACATCGCCAACAGCATCTGATTATCTGAGTGAAATCGGTCCAGCTGTTCAGATAGGAGTTTATGCGTACTTGGCCCTTAAGATGTGGTTGCCCACACTTGGAGAAGTTTGTTCATAACATCAAAAGAAAATATTTTCAGCCTCTAGAATTTCACTGGGGTAATGAGAAAAATATGAACTTTCATCTGATACCAAAATTTCTATTTTAAGGGAGTAAGTTGTGGGACGAGGTTGTCAATCGGGTCACATACCTCTAAAAGGTTTGTCTGCAACATGAAAGAACCATTAACTTAATATCTCTTATTATCTAAATAATTGAGATTTTATGTCACATGGTCTCCAACATTCAATTACATATCTTGTGGCCAACACTACAGTAATACTAATAGTAAATTCTACCATCTTAGCCCACCATCAATACTACCTTAAAGATCTCAAATATCTGATAGAAAAAAGAGGCTGTTTGGCCTCGGAGGAGACACCTGTGCAGCAATAAGAAACGTAAGATTTTAGTGTTATGGCCTATAAACTGCATGCTTGCCAACACTACAGTAACGGTGAACCCTGACATTTCATGTAGCCACCTGACTCTAAATCTTGCTTGCTTGTCTTGTGCACGGTCGCTGTACGTACGCATCCTATATTATACAGAACTTGTTAGCTTAGAAGCCAGGATATACATGGATGTGCATTATATAATGTTATAGTGTGTATCAGAAGAAATGGTCAATTTAGCCAAGATTGTAATGATAATAATATTGATGTAAAAATAAACAAATATTATCATCCTTTGCCCCTTTTGTTTATCCAAAATCTAAAAGCTGTAGCATGTTTGTAGTGCCTTGAAAATTGCTCAAATACTGGAAAAACAACAATTGCCCTTCTGATTTTTTTTTGTTAGTCATTAAATGCAATGACCAAAAAAAGTACAATTTCTATGCAGAGACCAAGAAAGGTGGCAAGTCATTTAAGACTGCAATATGTTTCAGTAATTCAGTTGCCACATTTGGTTGCAATCCCTTCAAAAATTGAGACGAAAGTACAAAGGTTCTTCCATTTCATCCCGACATTTGAAGCCAGACGGAACGAGTACTGCCACTAACCCTATGTTTTCCCCAGTGGCGTAACAGGTTGGGGAGGGGAGCAAGTTGCCATCTCAGAGAGCTTTGACCAGGAAAAAAGCTGGAAAATCATGTTAAATCTTCTCTTTTTGCCTGCTCACTGGGACATGTTTACTTGCAACCAGGAAAATCTGTCTCTAAACTACCTCCAACTGGGAAATCTGCCTCAAAACCGGGAATTTCCCCCCTGACAATTGACCCCTGATAACTTTTCAGAAGCCACTGCTACAAGAAACTAATATTTAATTTTAAGGGGCCTTAAATGCACAACTAATAATCAGAAAATGGCTGCATTAATTTTCAAAAACGGCAATCGACCACATTCTATCGGTTAAAAGATATATTGGCGGTTTAAAAATGTCAATGTATTGTAATTTTGTCTATTTCTGACGACAACTTGAAATTAATTTGCCAGACCTATAGCTGCTAAATTCGTTTAAGCATTTTCTACAGAAATCTGTTAAATTGGTTTAGCATTATTTACACAAAATGACGTAGTGTCAAGATGTTGGTGTAAACTCGCCTTTCCTTATAAAACTGAATAAATAAAATTTGTGTAAAGCAATGGATTCATCTTATTTCAATTGAAAAATTACTGTTTCAAAAGTATGATCTAAGGGCCATTTCAATTGTCCTTCGGAGATTGCTCAATCAAGCGAAATGTGCTTTGATTGACGGTTATTGACAAATCCCTCAAATTTACCTGAAAATACATAGTGCTCTTGACTGCTCAACGCTTATGGTACACACACAGTGTAGCTTTTTTTTCTCCACAGTTTTGTTAAATTGTCTTAAACCTGTCATGCTTTTCTTTAAATGATTGTCTTGTAAGAATTTCAATATGGAAGTAAAAAAAAATATTTCCCCTTTTTCTCTCAATGTTTTAAATAAATAATCTCTGCAGTATAAGTGAAACAGGGGCTGATGTCTGTATGTGTGTGCCCTTAACCCCCTGGGCACTAATGATACAACCTCTCTGATTGGCTCATTACAGGACACAACATGAGATAGCCCTCTGAGTAACGAATCAAAGTAGTGCTTCTATATCTTTGTGTAAAACATACCACCATTCTTACAGCATCTCCGATTTGCTCATTACATGATATTACCTTCCAAATGACCAATCAAAATAGTGCTTAGATGCTGATACATAGATAGCTGGTGCCCAGGGAGTTAACAAATCCATGGTGTGCATACTGTATAAGTGGAAATTTTCGGGAGGTTTTTATTTTCGCGAATTTCGCGAGTGATCATAAAACACGAAAATAAAAACTCACTATAATAACCTTTACCAATAGATTTGTATTGCACTTATGTCAATACCTTGAGATTAAATTCTCGCACATTTGGCCAAACTGTTAAAATCACGAAAATATCTGTACGCGGAAATTACCACTTATACAGTATGTGAGATGGGCTGGCTTGTCAGTAATTTGTTTGTTCATAGTTGTATTTTACATCCGATACATCAGTCTTGGCATTCAGATTTGATTTTAATCATTGATAGTAAATTTGCAAGTGATGACACATTTTATACAATTAGTTGGTAAGAATTATGCAGAAATACAATAAATGTATTTTATATCCATGTTGGATGATAATAGCACGCTGTACATGTGGACAGGACATTAGGTTTGGATGAAGGAGCAGATTTTCCAATTTTATTAATGGTTACGACTGTTTGTGATTCATTTGGATTTGCTTCCGTGTACCATATTCTCCATATGTAGTGCACTTTGTACTCTTGAAGCTTAAGGTACAGCAAACAGCAAAAATGTATAGAATTTTGAAGTAATTTAATTAGCATGTTGTAGAAAAAAGCATCATTGTTAAGTTTACGACAAATATTTGGTATGGTGCTTGGAGTCGATACCACACCACATGGCCTATGGGATGTTTGATAAGGGCTGATCAGCACAGAACTATCCGAGCTCAACATGAAACAAGAGGAGCAACCATTCTGTATTTTGTGTACTCTGCCTGTCATCGGCCTCGGGCATGTGCAAATGTACCAAACGGTATTACATAAGTGGAGTCAAAGTTCAAATTTGTTTTATGCAGCTGCTGGTGCTCTATAGCTTTTTGTATTCCTACACAAATATGCTTGTGTTAAGCTCAGTGGTGAATGATATAACATCGGGAGTGGGTAATCTTAAGAAAATGTATTTCAATTGGGACATGATTTTGTCTACCAAGGAGTTTGTTCTGTTTTAAATATTTGTTGTCCAACAAAAAATGATACACTTCATGACATGAAACTCAAATGTATCATTCTAAGTCAAAAGGCTAATCCACTTTCCCATATGCACATCATAATTTTTGAATTGCCATAATATGCGTAATGGACTCAACTTTGTTTTCACTCACTTACATCTACGTCATTGCTGTTCATTTTTGATCAGAAAATGTATTTTATGGTGCATTTACTTTCAGAGGAGTGGTAATTCTTGAGCTAAAATAATGATTATAGAGTCGTCTGTGAGCCAATTATGTTGAACGAAGAAGGGCTTGATTAGCTTTCAATTGCACTTTAAAGTGCAATAAGCAATAGTCACAGAGTGAGTTCAAAACAAAAAACTCAGTGCCGACAAATAATTGTATTTAGTAAGCACACCATAGAAACCAATGGAAGAATGCTTACCATTTCAGGACTGGAATTTGCAGAGCTTTGAACTTATGCAGCCATGTAATTTGCTTACTGTACAATCTCAGTGCAGCTTCCATTAAAAGTCATTGTACTTTTTGGAGACTGCACCTTTACATGTACCAGACACCCAACTAAGCAAGTTATAATTTTCCCCCTTTTCCTAGCATATGGACTAATATATTCTTGGGTAAATTCAAAATGATCATTTGTTTGTCAAGACTAAATGTGGCACAATTTCCTTAACATTTTGGACAAGTTTGGGTGAATTAGTGTTTAATTTGGTGCAAATGTAGAATATGTTGAACTCAACCACTTACCTTAAAGTGTGCATATTCATTATGATAATGAGCTGATTTACTTCTAATTTGTCCAATTCAGCTGAAACTTAGTGAAAGTAATCTTTGTATATCAAGCAAACATGTAAAAAATAGATGAGGTCATCCAGGGTCAAAGGTCATCAAGAGGTCAAATGGTTCATGTTTAAATAAGGCTAATAAAGGGTGTGCACACATTGACCTCTAGTAACCTCTGTATTACTTTTTAACTTGCAGTATTTTTTTTTCATTTTGGCAATTACTGCATGCATGATAATAAAGATTCAGAGTAAGGTAAAAACACATGCTCTCAGTTATTGAAAGAAAGGTTGTTGCTTTGGAAGTTAACAAAATGGCTGACCAAATTATGAGCAAATTATTGCACCTTAGATTCCTCCTAATATGGGTGAATGTACATTCTATTACCTCTGCTGCCCATTATTGAAAATGCAGCATTCTGATTGGTCAGTTTACTGCCCATTATTCTGCAATAATGGGTCGCGAATATATTTTCTCATTATATCACGCTGTTTTCGGTAATAGAATAGAAATAAAGGGTTTGCAGAATTATTTATGGGCTCATAATGTATCCTCGGCCGGAAAAAATAAATAATGGACTCGGCTGCGCCTCGTCCATTATTTATTTTTTTCCGACCTCGGACACATTATTCGCCCATAAAGGATACTGCATCACCCTTCATTTCTTAATTAAACTGCCTATTTCCTCTACCTGTTTTCATGCTTTAGGGATATTTTGATTGATAGGTTCATATTGGTATTAGGGAATGGTCAATACAATGATAGCTTAATTGGTTGATGTTTTGTTAGAGATTGCCAGTAGAAGTTCTTGTGATCGGGATTTTATAACTTGGGAAAAAGGTAAGGTAAAGGTCTGTTGGGATGAAGTGTGGCCAAATTGTGTTAGATTTGTCCAAATTTTACAATAGGTTTGCAATAGATACAATGACTTAAAAATAGGGAGTGTACGATGTACTGGCCATAAACTTGATGTACACAGCCAGTTTTACACTCATGATATAACCCATGTTGACTAATGTTGAATGTGTCTTTTAAAATGATACATTTTGTGCTATTAAAAATATTGTTGCTGGTAACTAGAATAATTTTATATCATTTTTCACAATTTGACAGTAAACCTGCCTGCCAGCAAATGTAAACAAAACGTATGTTGACATCAGATGTTAAGTGGTGTATAATAATGCCCTCTATCACTCCTAGAATAGTCACAGAGGATTTACCCAAGCATGGCAAGTTACCTCGCCTGGTATATCCTGGTCTGCTGTGACGAATCAAATCTCTACCCCCTGACAGAATTGATTGCATACCAAATTTGTCACATGTTTTACTGTCACAGAAACGGTGGTCTCGCCATAGTGTGTCACTTCTTCAGTGATCGCTTCAGTTTTAGTGATTGCTCCCGTTCACTCAACTAGCGGGAGCCTGCGCGAAGCGCGGGCCTCCCGCTAGTTCATAATAATGCATGGTGAATTTTGCTGGTTTCCAGACAATGTAGCAGGGAGAAGCTCTAGGGAAGAGTTGTAACACTAACCTTGGTACACATGCATAGGTGGAAAAGGGGAGGTGTACAGGGGGTCCAGACCCCACCCTGGATTGCAACTTTTCAAGGACCTGTATCAACCTACATCCATGCTGACATGCATACCATGAGGTATGCATGTCAGCATGGAGACAAGTAAAAATGGTCACTTGGTAAGAATAATTTATTGCAGCATGAAAAATTGTGATTTTTAACACTTAGTGCAATTAACTAACTTTTGCAGCAAAACATTTTCATAATTGAGCAAGAACCCACTTCAATGTGGGAATAGTGAATTTGGTAAAGGTAGTTCCTTAGAAAATCATTAGCTAAGTTCAGAGGGGTACAGAACTCCAAGGGGTTGAAACTCCAGAGGTGAAAATGAAATCCAATTATTTTACTTCAAGTTGTGTCCACACGATGGCCGGAACTCTGAAACCATCCTCTGACCATTCTCCTCCGCTTCTCATATCAGAGTGTAGACCAGAAGTCACCATACCAGAAGCTGCGGCCTTTCACACGTGATATTTTAAGACAGGAATTGTCAACAAATATGACCTTGCATCACCCCTGCTCACTATCCCACTAAGCTGTCCACAGGGTGCACACCACCAAATAATCCTCCCATTTAAATACATGTTAAAAAATGTCTATCTTTATTTGATATAAAAATCGTTTCAAACCATCCAATATTATTCCATGTGGGGTCTAAAAATGTTTTTCGACCCCCACGTGGAATAATATTGAATGATTTCAAAAATCTTGGTCATTTGATACCGATACAGGATAGATTTTGAGATAATAGCATAACAGCACCACCACTTTTCAACTCTACACGTAAAACTCATTGCGGCATCCGAGCACGGGGTACTTCTGAAGGCCTAATTTCTTGCCAGTTCCAAATTTCTTTATCTTCCGATATTCCATGTATTGATCATTGTCTACAATATTTATTTTCGTATTAACATTTAACAATCAATGATATCTCCGTACCATGCCACGCCAATTTGCTTAGAGTCGCTCTTATGAGCGATGTAGTGTTGTGCGCCCTCCACACAGCACAACATTCCAAAACACTCCAGAGTGGACTGTGACCCTGCATTAGGCCAAAAAAAAAGTTTGTCTCAGAAGAAATGTGAAAAATCGCAATGCGAAATGCGTTTTTTTTTCCTTTTTTCGAAAAATGCTAATGCGAAATGCAGTTTTTCTTTTTTTCTTTTTTTTAATGCATTTTGGCCCACTTTTTCCAATTTTTCAGCCACTTCGTGGCCAAATTTTCATTTTTTTTCCTGAAATTGTGAGAACAAGTGAGTAAAAAACCTAAAAAAAAAAAAAATTATGCGGTCAAAAACCAATTTTAAACATAATGCGCGTGATCTTCTGAGACAAACTTGTTTTTTTTTTCTTGGCCTTACAAATGTTTATCTGTCAGCTACTGTACAATTGCCTGGTTTGGCTGCACCATCAAAAGCCATCGGGATCAGCTGAAATTTTGGGAATGAGTCTTTCTTGACAGTATTATATTCTTATACTTGCAAAAATGATGCACCTTTAAATTTTAGGAATTGAAGTCTCTTGCAAATTAAAAAACAACAGATTGCTGAAAAGATTAAGCTATTTTTAGTAGACTATGTAATTTCATGGTAAAGAATTTCCTTGAAAGGGCAAGAACCGACTTTACTGCAGCTGCAAACTGTTGCAAATTTTATCAATCAAAATTAAACCTTTGCTAAGAAATTGACTTGCAGTAGGCCTACTTTTCCAGTTCAAAGGCTTGTACAAACATTTTTGAAAAAAATATTGCTAAAAAAAATAACTGCCTTAAGGTAACGAAACCCCCCCGAACCCCCCCGGTAGGGTCGGTCAGTCGGGCGATATTTAAAAAAAAAAAAATTCCTGGAGGTCAAAATTGGCCTAAAATAGCCCCAAAATCTGAAAAATCAGAAAAATTGAAATTTTTTACAAGCAAAATTTTCTTTAAAAATTAGCCAAAATTGATAAATTTGAGCTAAAAACAGGCTGATTTTACATAATTTTTGGAAAACTAAAAAAAAAAAAAAAATTGCAAAACTGAAAAATCAGGGTCGGTTGGGGGCCGTAAAACGGGGTTTTTTTTCGTCGCCTAATAGACATTTTCAAGTGAACATCAGAAACGTTCGCACCAAAATACAATGTACGCGAGTGTCCTTGTATGTTTGCGTACATTCACAATGGCTTGCCAGTGACGCGTATTATGCAAAGGCGAATTATGCACAAGTGCTGTGCCCAAAAGTTGCATGCGATGACCCGTGGGAGAGCGTGGCCTAGCGGTTAGGGTGCTTGCCTCTGGCGCAAATTTACCATCTAAAATTCCCGGGTTCGAATCCCGGTGGGGTCGTGGCACTTGCTGGGATTTATTCGGGTACTATCAATTCTGGATTTGATCTGTATACCAGCTATTGATTAAATACAGAATACCGCTCTCCTCCATGGTTCACTTGGAATTGGGCAAATGGATCATGAAAGCATCCCGTTAAGCCGTCGGTCCCGTGTACAGAGAGTCACAACTGTACATGTACATCGCAGTCAGTGTCGAATAAGAGTAGGGTGGAAACCCCTGACTGTTCCCAATCCGCCCCAGCCTCAAAATAGCGGGCCATGTTTGGAGCGTCCGTATTATGGATACACGCGGCCCCGGATCAGCACACTAGCTGAATAAATCCTGACACCACCACAAGCCATTACAATGACTTGTGGATACGAGCAACCAACAAACCCATTAAAGGGGCTTGTTCCGATTTATGTCTATTGTGTTCTCTACTTGATATGAGAGTCTGGCACCTGCACATACGCCCCATCAAGTACCGTGGGAAACAACCTGCAGTTTTTATGGTAGAAGCAATAATGCACATTGCCAAGCCCTCTTCAGTACTGTGCTAATATTGATGGTTAACCATTAATTCGTCGGTTTTTGGTTTATATCTTGGGAATGAAAAGGATTTGAGGGCTCAAATTTCAGGACGATAATGAGAAAAATATGGCCTTTCATCTACTACTTCAGGGGGTCCCAAAGACGATCGGAACACACACACCGTTAAGATGCTTATCCGGGTCATCATGTTTGAGGTCTATTATCATTATTAAATGTGAAAGACTATTTTTTTTAAAAGTAAGATAGAAAATCAATATTTCTCTTACATTTCCATTGTATAAAATTTGGCTATGATAAAAGCAGATTAAATCAGTTGATATTCAACATGGCAGTTGCTAAAATACCTAACCTTGACCATGCATGGCAAGCTCTTTTGATCAGTGACAGCATCACATATGTTGCTGCTGATCATTGGCTTTAGAAATGACCAGCTTGAAATAGCTGTACCATAACCACTGTAGGCCAGTCTCAATCTTATGGCCACAGTTCACTATAGGAATAGAATCTTGAACTTGGGGATGAGGTATGATGTATCATACCTAAGATGTTCCGTGTGTGCTTTACATCCTTCCTTAGGCTGTCATCGAAGTGTGAGACACAAACAATTTTCAGAATGGAAAAAATTGCTGCTTTAATTTGACAAAAAAATCTTACGTGATAGTGAGTCTTGTGTAACAGCAGGGGAAAAGGTTTTTGACTCGTGCTCTGGGACGTTCATCCCTGACACTTAAGTATCCTTAATCTGTTTTGTATGCAAGTATCTTGGCCGAGCTGTGTTCACGGATGAATGGGAATCAGTCAAATGGTTTTGCTTGGATCTCCTGAAAATTGGACTTCACTATATTCCAATTTGTATGTAATTAAAGATGAAGGACAATTTAAAGAACGATAATAGTGAATGTGAATTGAAATTGTGATAATGATAGTTAACTGTGAGTTTTAAGTGAATTAAAGATATTTCCCCAGTTAATTGATTCTGATGTTTCAATCAAAGAGCATCAATTTTTACCTTCCCCAGAAGCCACTTTGGTATATATTAAAACATTGGCAAAGATTTGAGGGTTGACAAATAGTAGTTAACTCACATTTTGGCTATTTTGAGATTTTGGTACCAAAATAATCTGTAACACCTACACATTCTTAAAACCATAAACCTTTAACTCAATTCGTCTTTCTGTTTCATATAAAGCACAATAGCATTTTTTCACAAGACAAGATTTGAGGTTTAACCACGGTATTACTGCCAAAAGTGGAAAAAAGTGCAGGTGCTTAAAAAATGTTTTCCACATGGCCGTTTCTGTTTTCTTACTCGCGTGATAGCCGATATGCCAGCTGCTATACCATGTCTACTAGCTTCTACTGTGGCACTGAGCTAAGATGAACATTTTTGCACTAGGTTAATTTCTGTGCTTCCACAAAAATAAAGCATTTGAATACCACATTGTGTGTGATAAATGCCCCCAATAAGCACCCACTTTTTTTTTCATCAAATGTTCCTGAAAATACATGCACTGATAATTGGCGGCAGATTTACCAACCTGAAGCTGCTAATACATGCACAATGCTCACGTAGTACATTGTCAAATTAAAGTGTAGATACCTTTAACAGACAAGTGTAGTTTTTGTGTCGCCTGCCTTAAGGCAGGAAGACACAAGTATTCATTGTAGGGATCACTTTGCCCACTGTTGTCTGTTGACGTCTGTTGTTGTTGTCTGTTGTTGTGAAAAATGGTTAACATTTGCCTGTAATATCCACATACTTCGAAGGATTTAAACCAATCTTGGGTCACAGGTGCAACATGACATCCCCCATCTGTTGATGAGGTCACATACCAAGGTCAAAGGTCATGTGAGGTCAAGTTGTAAATAGGCTGAAAATGTAAAATTGACCTCATTTGAAAGTTGAAGTTCAATTTGAACCAAACTTGAGTCATAGGTGCAACATGGGATCCCTCATTTGTTGATGAGGTCACAGGTCACATACTAAGGTCAAAGGTCATGTGAGGTCAAGTTGTAAGATAATGTAAAATTGACCTCATTTGAAAGTTGAAGTTCAATTGGAACCAACCTTGGTTTATGGAGTTTACATGCAAACCCTCATTTGTTTATGAGGTCACAGGTCACATATCAAGGTCAAAGGTCATGTGAGGCCTTCATTCACAAACTGCAATGGCAGGCAACACAAGCGGTCCATGGACCGATTTTTTGTTGTTGTAAAAATGTGATATAGACCATTCTAGAGGACAGGTATCACTATGAGTTACAATGTGCTCATCCCACCAAGGACGCAGTTCAGTGGGTAGTACTTGTACATACATTGGTATGAACTTACCGTGTGTGAGCTGGGTATCGTATATCATACCCAAAAACCAGGGGGTGTATTTTCTAAATACATTGGTGAATGAAAGCTACTGAACTGTACCATGGGAATTGAGATTTTATCATTTTACTGGCTCATAGTGTATGCTATTTCCAAACAGCTGTGGATGCAGCCATTGTTGATGTTGTTGAGCTTGTTCAAAGATCTATCTTTTATGTGCGGGAGCACCATTGTATTTCCAGATAGTGCTGGCTATGGTTTGTATTGGAAATATAACTGAACGTATGACCTGTTATAACAGCCTCCTTTTTGAAAAAGTTATTACGGAAAACAGCATCTTTCTTTTATGTATGGGTCTATGTAAGATACATAACCCTTACAATTCTTGTTTCTAGCCCAGGAGGAAGGATAGGGGTAAAGGGATAGAAGCTAAAGAAGATTGAACATCTTGAGTGGCATTTGAACCAGGGACCATGGGCCCCCCGTTCCATGACCAGGGATGGAAACCCGGGGATGGAAAGTCACAAGGGTGTTGCTTTTTTGTGCCCATATGTATGTTCGTACGATGATGTCATCGCATCTTTTTTGGACTTAGTGCATTTTCTAGCCTCACAGCTTAGTATGTTTTTGCGAGTCTTTGCCATGTTAGGGTTAAAATCGCAAATTTATAAACAAGTAAAATGGCTTAAAATTGACAAAGCACAAAATAATCTCATGAAAGTGTACACATTTACAGTAGGGACTCCAAGGCAAAGGTGGTCATGGCAATCCAATGGGAAAATTATTGTTAAAGGTGGCTGACCCTATCGTTCCTATTTTACATGTTTTTTCCCTCACTTTGTCGCATATCAGCAAAACACCCGATTACAAATTTTGAGATAAATTGGTTCAGCCATTTGGATATTAGAACTAAAAATGTGTATTAAATTGGCCCATAGAACGGTGTTTGTTAAAATGGTTGACCATATTTGGACACTTTTGTTTATAACATGAAAAGGAAACATTTCCAGGGGCCCTAAATTTCACTGGGTTAATGAGAAAATGAACTTCTGATACCAAAATCTCAATTGGATGGCATAAAGATGGGGTGACAATGTTGTTGGATCACACACCCTTTGAGGAAATGCTTACTGCTGCTTTCAGCTTGGGAAGTGGCAAGTTTTGTATTTTTTAGTGATACACTGTATAGTTGATTTTGATTTGATGGCAAGTTGATCATTTCCCTGGGACATCCACATTAACACACTGGCCTATGTATGCCTGGCTTTGTAGTGAACAATGTTACAGACACACATACCGACAAGAGGTACATTGTGGGAATACCCCCACAAAGTTGTGTGTTTTTGTGTATAAATCGGTACATACATGCATTGTGGGGGTATTTGTAGGTATATTCATACACTGTGGGATTATTTTGGTATAAAGTTTTTACACCCTCACAGCAATATACAAAATCCATGTGTAACGCTGTGGGCACCCCCTAGCTAACCGAACTACCAACCCCCCCCCTAGAGGCCAAAAAACAGCATTTGGCAGAGATTCAGTGTGGGCGTACTCCCATAATGACAAAAACGCCCACAATGTAGCTTTGTACCTATATTTACTCCCACAATGTACCTCTTGTAAGAACAAGATGGCTACTCCAAGAGCCACATTGTTGTGTAACATTTTGGGAGAACTTATGTCTCGACTGTAAGAAATACACATAATTCAAATGTCAGTAGCAATTCTTGAGTTCTTGAGAGTGCCGTCCTTGCCATTAGTACAGAAATATGTAAAGGTGCGCTATTTTTGTTGTGCATTTTTCATGCCTTTGTGCAGTCATAACCAATCGTAAATTTCAGACGCACAAATATATTAATTTAATTCATATGTTTTTGTAAGTTAACAAATTGAGCAAAAAATAAACACCAAGTTCAAAAGGTCACTGAGAGTAAAAAATAAATCTCTTGAAATTAAAATTTTCCATATTTAAGGTACAACAGTATAAAGATTGTATGCTCATCATCCTTCGCATTATCAATTAGAGGCCCCAAGTGGAAAATTCATTATAGACCTATTCCCCAGCCTCAGTTCAATGGTACTTGTGTGTGGAAGAATAAGAGTGATCTAGAGGTGTCAGGGGAAGAGTTTGTTATGATTTAAACAGGTGGACAGGTGTGTTGTAGTACATGTACCTCAAAAGTAAGAAAACTGATAACATTTTGAGAAAAAGACTAAAATATTGATTTAGCAAAAAGTCTATTTGTTTTTGTTTTGTATCGAATGTATTTAAAAATAAATGCTTGATGCAAGTAATTTTTGTCGCCTGCTTTAGCAGGAAGACACACAGGGATAGCTTTTTCTGCTGTGATTGTAAACAAAGGTTGACAATTGCCCATTTCTCCCATACCCATTGACTGATTAACTTCATACATGGTCAGAAGAACCACTAGCCCAAGGCTCATATGTGATTTAAACAAAGTGATCTTTGATGATCCCTATGTAAACTTTGACCCCATTTTGTGAAAATCTATAAAAGTACATTTCTCTGGTGCATAAGATGCTACGGCCGCCAAAGTTACTCAAAAAGAATCACTGGCCAAGACTTAATGTGGGATGTACACATATTGACCTTTGATGATCCCTATGTGACCTTTGACCCAATTTCATTAAAATCAAACAAAGGTTAACAGTTGCTCATTTCTCACATATGCATAGACTGCTTAATTTCATTATATTTTGAGGAGTCCGTGTGTGTGAAAATATCGGATCCAAAACATGATGATAAAATCGGATGATTTACGCCCAATATTAATTGGTCTGCAACTCATAGCTTGACCAATTAATTTGAGCTTAATCGATCCAATTTTATATCATACATGGTCAGAAGAACCACTGGTGCAGTGCTCATGTTGTGTAAACAAAGTGACCTTTGATGACCCCTATGTGAACCGTGACCCCATTTTGTCAATCTATAACACATTTCCCACATATTTCCCACATTTGCTGAATCAGAAAATTGAAAACAAATAGTCAACAAATGGATTCCAGCTTGTCTGTAACAAGTATAGGTATCTCAACATACCCTAAAAGTGATAGGAGCAAAATCAGGTTAACATGGACAAAATAAAATATTTGTCATTCTCCATATGGACACTTACTACAACACGCAATTGAATGGAGGTGAATATTTTAAACACTGCTGTTTTCTTCCTTTTCTGTCAATTTTTCAGTTGTACAGACATAATCCTTCACTTATAAGCAATGACGGCACATTTTTTGAAGAATACCCCCATTTTTAAAATTTGATATTTTACATGCAGTTGGTAATTGTCTAGTATAAAAATGTTACTTGGGTGTGGTAACACTAAAAAATATGTATTTATCGTGAAAGAAGTGATTTTGTAATTAGAATCGGAATCCTCAATTGTAATTTAACGGTACAGCTGGAAATGCCAAATTTCTGTCTGTCCATTGTGAAATAGTGCCACCTCACAAAAATGACATCTAACTTGACTTGCCTGAACCAACGAAACAACAAATGGACGAGTGTAGACACATACATGGCGCTATTTCCCAGCTATTTCATATTGGAAGGACGTTTCCATCATCCGCTGAATTATCGGGATCTGGTATTATCCTAATTACAAAATTCCTTCTTTTACGATACATAGACAAGTTTGAGTTTTACCATTCACAGGTATAGTTTACTAGCCAATTACAAATGCAACTCTGCAAAAATCTCAAAATTTTTTGGAAAATTTGAGGTGTTCTTCAAAGAAATGTGCTGTTACTCCTTTAAGCTATTCCTGCAAATTTCAAATATTTTGACTCTTTCAGATGAATCTTTAATCATCAGAATTTCACATTTAGTGACGGGTACATGTGTCTTCTAAAGCTGCCAAATATTGTGTTTCAGGGAAGAGTTTGAGAGGACGAGAGTAAGACAAAGAATAAGAGAGAGTGAGAGAGCTTGCGACATGTAATAAGGTAGTGGTGTTATGGGATTGGGTTGCCATTTTGAGAGTTAATCCCTTAATTGAGGCATAATCAATGTTATGTGCCATCTAAAATAATACTAAGGACAGTTAAGCCTCTGTTGGATTTCCCTTTGGGCTAAGTCTTATAAGATGGGTCAAGAGTTTGTTGTGGCACAGGATTGTACAAATCATTTTGCAGTTCATCTTACATGTATGACTACCTAAATTTTATTTACAATATATCATTTTTTTAATACTGATAATATTCTAACAGTATTTTTAATAGCTAGCACTTTGTGTGAAAAAATGTGAGTTTGCCAAACACAGAATTTGTAAACATTTTAGCCAAACAAAATATGCATCTTTCTCTACTTGTACATAACGAAAACAGGATGGGAAGTTCTTTGGAAATAGTAGAACTCAACTTGATTCTTTGGGTACTCCCAGAGGGTGTATTGACTCCATCCCATAATGCACCAGTTTTGGAAAATTTCACTTCATGAGGTCGTGTGACCCATGAAAATCATTCCTAATACAGAAAACCCTGACTTTTACTGTTATTTTTGCCCACAAAGCACCAGTACTTATGGAATTTTGATCATGATCATGAATTGTTTTGTGGTCCTTAAACTTCTTGAACACTTTTATTCCTTAGTGACATGTGTAGTACATTACAGTATAGCCACATTCCATTGCATTATGGGATTGGTTCAAAATGCCCTTTGGCCCAGCCTCTAGGGTACTCCTATTGTATTTGGAAAACTGCATAAATCTTGATATCTGTGCTTTATCAAGGGTAGGCATGTCACAGTATTGTCTCATTTTTTTGGCATAATTACATTATACCCTTTACATATTCTATAATGGAGTAAAGCATGTGTTACAATGTAGGTGCAGCAGGTATAATGTAATTGTGCCATCTTTTTAACCTCTGACGTCTATCGGCCAATTTTATTAGTTATACATAGTTGCATGATGTACTTGTCCAATCAGAGACATTGTAAGAAAAGATTAAAGGTTTGTACAGATAGATAGTATATTTTGATTGGTTATTTAAAGGTAATATCATGCTATATCATGTAATAAGCCAATCAGAGATGCTGTAAAAAAGGTGGACCTCAAGGAATAAGGATTGAAGAATCAGGTCACCTTGTAATAAACATTGTTGTTGTCATCATTTTGAGAACCACACACACGCATGTTCCTAGAAATCGGTATTTCTCATCATAGATGTTATCACCGTGAGCAATGTGGCTCAGCGAGTGAAGTGTTAAAAGTGAGAGAATTAAGTGAATTTCTTATTTGGCTGAAATCAGATAGCAAATTGACACTGCTTTAACAATGCCATGCTGCATGGCAGCCAAATTATGCCAGTGCACATAATACTATCTTTGCCTGGCTGAAAATAATATCTACAGCATAATATTGCAGGTATCGTGGTAAAACCCTGCTATCAACGGTGAACCCGATGAAAATTACAGAGAGGAGTTACGCATTTAGGGAAACCAGGGAATATACTTTATATATATATTGAAGTGGTATGCCTGTCTTATGATGTGTAAGGGAGAGAAAAAGAAAATGGTAGCCAGTGTGTGCACATAGGATATTTTCCTATTGTCAGCAAAGGATAATTGATGTGGTTTGTTTTTGATCATGTGAGGAGGAGAAAACAAAATATATTTCATTATTAGTTCATGTTCATTTGCCAGTGCCAAGAATCTTTAATACTTGCTTAAAATGTGTACAAATGGTGCATTTGTACTTTCAGCACATTTTTGTTTTTTTGTTACAATGTAATAGTTTATTATATTTAAAAAATATTTTCATTTGGCTGATGATACATCTTATTGTTTGTTATGAGCAAATGTTTACATCACAGAATGCCACTGTGTGGGTAATTGCTGTTATGGCTGAAAATACAAATTAAAACATTTTTTGTGCAGATATCAAATTTGGGCATCAGATAGGCACACATAAAAACACTGGATTTCAAATAAAATCAAATTATTTTAGGTAAGTCAGAGATGAGGCTGTCACTCATCAAAAGCTTCATAAGGTTATACCCCACTAACCCTGCTGCCGTAAGGATAAAACAAATCTTGGGTGGACTACTTACCTAGCCGTGTGCGAAGCACTGCTAGGTCCTGTATTTGTGCGATTTCTTACCAGCTAACATATTGTGGTTACTAAGTTTCTTCTTCTTTCTGGCAAACGCTCCTTTTCCGAGGGAGGCACTCACATACATGTATGAAGTGGAACCCAGGTGTAAGGCTGGCCACTTTCAAACTCAGGGGAAATCAGTGACAGCTAGTGCACATGCAAAACATAGTGGTCTTTGGGTGAGAGCCAAATTGACCATAAATAGGGTTTTTGTGGTGACAAATTTGATATATTTTCTGAACAATGGGTTCCTTGAGTGAAAATAGGAGTGCCCCCGGGGCCAACTCCTTAAATGCTACCAGTGCTATCTAGTGCTAAACGCATGGGCCGATTTCAGCCAAATTTGTTCAGAAGAACCACTGACCCATGCCGCATATAGGGTGTTCACAGTTTTGGATCAATGGTCATGTACGCCAATTAAAGGGGCATTCTCTGAAAATTGATTAATTCCTTCTTCTCATACAAATCAAAGACTATCATTACCAGATTCGCTCTCAAGATCCACCAGTACATGCTGCATAGGCGGTGTTTACAGATTAGGCCCAAATGCTACAATTATCAATTAAGGGCATTCCTTGAAAATCTATGAATTCCTTCTTCTCCTGCAAATTAAAGGTTATCATCACAAGATTCGTTCACAGGATCCCCTGGTATAGAGGCTGCATATGGGGTGTTCACAGATTAGGATCAAATGCACAATACAATTAAAGGGGCATTCCTTGAAAAATCTATGAATCCATTCTCTTGCAAATTAAAGGCTATCAACACGAGATTTGCTCCAGGATCCCTGGTAGGGGCTTCATCAAATGGGGTATTCACAGATTTGGCCCAAATGTCACAATTGCCAATTAAAGGGGCATTCCTGAAAATCTATGAATTCATTCTTCTCTCGCAAATAAAGGCTATCATCACGAGATTCGCTCACAGTTTCTTATATATTCAGTGTTGCCAACATAAATTCTGGTTCGGCAACTAGAGGGCAAAAAGTAGCCCAATTTTAAACTAACCATTGATTCAATGGGACAAAAAATTTGCCACTGCCTACAGCACCCACCGAAAACAGCGCTTAGGAAGCACTTTTTGACAATTAAAAGTTGCCCAATTGGGTGGATAAAGCAAGGTATTGGCAACACTGCTGATATTGTTGTAGGGTTTACTTGAGATGACCTGTCAAGATGACCTTTATCACTATTTCAATCTTCACAAGAGTGACTAAATACTGCTATAAGGGTCAAATTGTCAGTTGATCCATTGCAAGACATGTTGTTCATCAACTTTGCAATCTCAAATTGGACAGTAACACCACTTCATTTCCATATTTTTTTACATTGAAAAAACAAAAGGAGGTACACTTTTGCACTACTTTTGTGTTCCTAACTGGCAGGTGAACTCCCCCAATTCCACAAAAGGAGCAAAGGTCCACATTTTGCTGGTTATTTTTTATATACATCACAAAATGATCGGAATTTGACAAGAATTTGACGTTTTGGTGATATGTTTAAAAAGTATTAAAAAGACCATTTTTAGTGGGATAGGTCCATTTTTACAAAAAATTCTTTCTGGCTCTGAACCCCCAATAAATGGAATAAATTCTGCTGGCCCTGGTTACCTCTCATGGTTTTTTTAATTTTAAAAGTAGTTCTGTAATTTCCTGGAAGATCAGATGCTATCTTTAGTAGATAAGCCCCATTATAAGAATATATATAACCTTTGTCTTGTTTGAATTCAATGCTTAGATGTATTCGGCTTGCCCCTCTGCACCCCCCCCTGGAACGTTCACCTTTGCCAAATACCAGAACAAACCAGTTCACTTTGCCTAGTGTTTTCCCTGTGAAGCTGACGAGGCTACTCAACTGAGTGGGTGGTCACAATGACTTCCTTGAATTTGACTGAAATATACAGAATTTGACCTGAAGTGTACCTGGAAATGGAAACTTGAAAATCCTACACATTGCTGTCTTCAGTAGATAGCATAACTTGATCCACCCACCTTTGTAAATATCTGTCTTTGCATGCTGAGATCATATGTAGTTGATAGCATTATTTTCTTGAATAGATGATTTCAGATACTGGTAGTAGCATATGCCATGTTGCAGGGGTTCTCCAACTATTTGGCTCGCGGGCCATGGTGGGCTGTATACCATTCAAAATATTCATGCTCGCGGGCCAGATGAACCCTCTTTTGCTATGTTTGCTGTATATTTCAAAACTGTCAAGGGCAACCACCAAAGCTTTGCGGGCCGGATCTGGCCGCGGGCCGCCTGTTGAGAACCCCTGCCATATTGCATTGCACAGTTCTTTTCATTGGGCTACATCACTGACATACAAACTCAGTGATTTCCCCAAATAAGAACCACACTTTGCAACAGTTACAGTAGGCAACGTACTTGATTGACGTGCATAGAATTTGGCCCCTGCTATTTTATGACCGTGCTTGTCATATTGTACCCTTGGTACAAAAATGTCTCTTCTGAAGTAATTTACCAAAAATGGCTTATAAACCACTGCTGAGTACTGCATAAATCAAATAATAAGACTTGCAATTTATGTCAAAAGTACGAGTGGGTTATGGCTAGATTTCTCACAAAATAGGTGAAGTTTGAATTCACAAAATCACCCCCCCCCCCAATTAAGAATTACTGGATTTGCCCCTGGCCTAGCATAATTATATTCTGGGAAATATAGAATCACCAACACAAAAACTCTGAATGCTTCAAAAGCAGAGGTTGTTCACCAGTTGCATGTCAATGGGCTACACATAATGTAAGGGCTCTGTCAATATTTATGCCGGGGATGGAAGAATCTAGCATGGATAGGAGAAACCTTGGGATGGAAGAATATAAGGGAATCAAATTTGGAGGAAAAAAGAACCATTTTTTTTCCAGGAAAAAGGGAACACCAAATTTTAGGTGTAGAAATTTGATGAAAAAGGTACACAATATTGCTTCATTGATCATGTTTTAGGTTTGTTGGCATCTTATTGTGCCAAAGTTTGAGGAAATCTGGCAAACCTAGCATGACCCATATAATGCAAAGTTTGCCTAATGCTGGTCTGATTACATTGTGAACTTACATAAGTGGAAGTGTGGGTTGTGGAAGTCGGAATGTAGTATTATAATTGGTAGTACTTTTTCATGGCAGTCCTGCAATGTGCTCGCATAAGGGATTAGGTAAAAGATCCCATTGATGATTTAGAATTGACCAATGAAATCTTGCAACTAACAAATATAATTCAGTGGTATATAGTAAATTGTTAACGGTTTTGAAGGGGTATTTCATGGTCCACAACCTCGTCCCCCGACTTGCCAAAAAAATTCGAGATTTCTTTCTTTATCATCTGAAGCGTTAGCCTTGTACCTGATCGTACATGCAAATTCGGTTGTAAGAAAGTAACAATTTTTTTTCTGTCTGTAAAGTGTAAATGGACAGAAATTACAGCACAGTGGCCTTTGGGACTCTGTGAAACAACCATTTTACATAGAACACAAAACATCAAGATTAGAATCAACTAAAATTTTGTGAATAAGCTTTTCTCAACGATATCTAGCAAACCATTAATAAAACAAATTGGATATCACTAGGGAATGATAGTGGATTTCACTAAGAATTATGAAATAAATTTTATATCTTTTCATTAACTAATTCTCAGAATCGACATCAGTATAGTAACCAAAAAAAACAAAACAAATTCAAACACAAACTAGCTCCTAAATTTCCACAGAATACAAAATAATTACTATTATGGTGTTTGTTCTTGATGCAAATTATACCTTACACACTATCACAAGTGGCATTATAACCATAATAATTTATATCTTTAATTATACATTCAGAATTTTACTATCAAATGTATTATTATACCTCAAGTAATGAATACTCATTCTCCATGTTTTATAAACACTCGAAAAAAAAAAAAAAAAAAAATAAATCCAGAATTGAGCACCCGAATAAATCCCAGCAAGTGACCCCACCGGGATTCGAACCCGGGATTTTTGTTTGGTATATTTGCGCCACAGGCAAGCACCCCAACCACTAGACCACGCTCTCCCACCAACCATTAATAAAACAAATTGGATATCACTAGGGAATGATAGTGGATTTCACTAAGAATTATGAAATAAATTTTATATCTTTTTCATTAACTAATTCTCAGAATCGACATCAGTATAGTAACCAAAAAAAACAAAACAAATTCAAACACAAACTAGCTCCTATATTTCCACAGAATACAAAATAATTACTATTATGGTGTTTGTTCTTGATGCAAATTATACCTTACACACTATCACAAGTGGCATTATAACCATAATAATTTATATCTTTAATTATACATTCAGAATTTTACTATCAAATGTATTATTATACCTCAAGTAATGAATACTCATTCTCCATGTTTTATAAACACTCGCCCATCATCAAACACCGTAATAGCACACAGATATATTGAAACAGTTGCTTAACACTAGGTTTTGCCTGACATGCAGGGATCTTAAATCGGTGAAACTGAAAGCGGTTTGAATCTTGGCCTCAATAGACTGCTGTTGTAAGCATTAACGCTACCCTACACACTGGCCATTTTGACTATTGGTTTATTTTCATGCACTGCTAGGAAGCCGTCTGGCTGGCATGGAGGTAATGGAGCACACCAGAGGGTGTTTTGAGTCAATCCCACAATGCACCAGTTTTGGGAAATTTCACCTCAACAAGGTCATGTGATCCCACAAAAATCCTATTCTTAACACATAAAAATCCTGAATTTTACACTCATTTTAGCCCACAAGGTGCTAGTACTTGGGGAATTTTTAGCATGATCATGAAATATCTTGTGGTTGTTAAACTTCTTGAACACTTTTTATCCCTTAGTACTAACATGTGATTTGTACAGCACAGTATAGGCACATTGCAATGCATTATGGGATTAATTTAAAACACCCTCTTGTGTGTGATCAATAATGGTACTGTTTTCTTAAGTTTCTGGAGATCAGAACAAAATAGAATCCATCGTGAGGTTGGGTGTTTATATGTGTACCCGGTCTGATTTCATAACAGTCCCAACTGAATTAAGCATTACAGCATGGATGGAGGATTGAGATTTGAGAAGTCAGATTTTTCACTGAGAACCACAATAATTATACCATAAGTATTGTATTTATTGTTTTGTATATTTGATTTTAGTACTTTTGATACATCTTGAAAAGTAATCATTCTGATACAAAGAGAATTGACATGACACTGAATCGAATCGTAGGAATGTAATTAATCAATTTTGATGTATGAAATTGTACAATAGAGATACGATTTCCATTTATACACCCAAAAACATGCACATACACTAAAGTATACATCCTTGTCTACCTGGAGAACTAAGTAGTTTAAATTTCATACACTAAAGTAGTATTGTATATTATGGAAACGTGCCAGCAAGATCGACTAACACCAAAATGTTGAAAATATCTTGCCTGCAAATATATCGGTGCAATAATGCATTATACGCCTCAAGTATGAGCCAGGGTACCGCAGCTAACGCATGGAGCATTGCTCAACGTGTTCAATTTGAATTCCAATCCCCAGTCGGCCGTAGCTATATAATTTGCAGGGATTACATGGTAGTGTTTGTGTGTGTATGTGTGTGTGCATGTGTTTGTGTGTGCGAGTTTGTGGCATGGTGGTAATTACCATACAGTTCTGCCTTACCTCTTAGCCATACAATGGCCACTGCATTATTAGGGATGAAGAAATTACAGCAATTTTTTGTGGCAGAAACTTGGGGAGGTTTACTACTGTGCAGTGTAAATCTTGCAAGAATTAATGGTGCTTTATTATTGTGTGCACTGAGTGTGCTTTGATTGGTTATATATGGCAGTCGCATCCAATGGTTTGCCACAAAATACGGTTGAGGCTGATGGTGTCGTATAGCTCTCAACTCTCTGATGTTTACTATGTGTGATGTATCAAAATATACGTCCTGAATGATGAGTTTTACTGCTGTACGTCTTTGGGTTGTAATTCAGTTGAACATTTTTTATTAGAATTTGTCAAGTCAGTGTTTTGGCTTTTTACAAAATATAGGACTACATAATAAAATGAGCATTTTTGTAATCCTAGCACCTTTGTTTTTATTTATGGTTCACAAGATTTCCTTAAGAAAAGGTTATTTCTAAATTTACCGTGTTGTTCTAATAAACGCCCCTGCTCTAATAAACGCCCCCTACGATTTTTGGATAAAACAATTCACAAAAATGAGTTAAGCTTACCTAAATTGCATGATTTAATGGCCAGGACTGTCGTTATCCGTATCATAATCGCTGTTGTCATCAATACTTTCTACAAAGTACAAAGTGCTGTTCGTGGATTTCATGTGTATAATGACATCTGGACCCCCCAGTAATCTTTTATAAACTGTGTAAGGTGATTTTTGCGGGGATTTTTGACTTTCCATTTTTGACTGTAATAACGCCCCCTCTTTTGAAAAATGCACCGCCCCCGGGGCGTTTATTAGGAACAATACGGTAAGTTGATTCTGATGGTGTGCTTTGATGCTATGAGTGAATGTTCATATCATGCTGTCCATAGGTCACTGTGTAATTTGTTTATTTTAGGACAAAAAATATGAAAGTGTGAATTTCTTTTTAAGTTGATCGAGTCTACACATAAGATCAGGCACACATACTATCCTAAGAACAACGTTTCAGATAATACAAAAAATCTCAATTTCGTTCAGGTAAGTCAGGGGGATGAGGCTGTGGATCACAAAATACCCCTTTAAATCTTTCAGGTGTGTAAACTTGATTAACATATTTTAGTGTTGCTATTTTGAAAGGATTTAATTGCAATATTCTACAGTTGTCACAGTGCAAGATGATACATGACCTTGGATGAAGTAAATTGCAAGTGTGAGATTTTGACCACCACTCATGCTCCTGGAGCATAGGTTGTGGCAACCGTTCCAGAGCAGAGCTATTCATTATATTGAGTGCTGACCACAATAGCAGTAGCGATTTGTTCCGTAAATGTTATCGAGGATTAGAATTGCAAATCTGGCACACCAATCCTCGCTGGTCTTGTGGTTAGGTAGCTGACCTCATGATACAGTGGTCTCGGGTTCGAATCTCGCTACTGCCTCTTTTGAAATAAAATTTTCATTATTTTTTTCAGGTTAGAGGGAAAAATTCTAAATCCAAAAAAAGATACGAAAAAATAATAGCTGCCTTTTGAGGTTAGTGAGGGTCTGAGGGAGACCTGCTCCTGGAGCATGGGTGGTGGTCAAAACTACCGCGTGCGAAGTAAATTGGCCTGTATTTACATAAATGGGGGTAAATATAGAATTAAAATGTTTAATCCTACAAGATGAAGATGATGTTTTCCTCTTTCTCACTTGCACTCAGTTTGTGAAAGAAAAGAAGTGATTTTAGAACAAGAATCATTCTAAGGTATAGCTGTTCCCCCTCTTGCATTTTATGGAGTCAATATAGGAAAGGAAAATTGTTGTTTGGTAGGAGTAACAGACTCATTTTAGTCTTGGACTAAAGTTTGTCTTTTTTTTTTCAATCAGGCCATTGAGTTACTCTTGGGAAGTTCAAGGTCATTAATATATACAGTGTTATCCTGTGAAAAACATACTATAGTGTGTATTGACTACAACTGGAAACATCGTATCTGACAATATGTTTGGACAGTAACTGGCGCATTAGAATTGGGTCATGTTCCAGGTTAAACTGTATGTGCTATAGTTCAGTGTATTTGAATCATTTCTGGATGGTGATGTTTTGACACTGTCAATTTGGATAAAATCCTGCAAGTCAAGATCATATGCATTGTCTCATGACAAGTAAATAGCATGGCAAACAATTGTGGCGCTGGAAGAGTAAAAAATCGGAGAGAGGCAGTGAGGATGGCGAAAAGTTCATTTAAAGGGGTCAAAATTCTGAAATCTGTGCAAAAATAGCAAATGTTGTCCCGAAAATGTAGTTTTGTTCTCACTCTTTGGCTTCCATGTTTTGCTGGGGAAGCTTGAGTCAGAGGAATTTGCAGTTGATCACTCTCCTTGTTAAGACTTTGCTCACCTGAAATTACCTCAGGAGATGGGTTTATTGTCTACCTGGAAGCAGGGTTTCACATGCTTAAGCTCATCTGCAGTGCTTTGCTCTGTACTGCAAAACACTGCAGTACTTTTTATCTGAATCTGTAATTTCTATACGTGCGTATCAAAATTCCGACTTGAGATCATAAAAGCCTTTCCGTATGAATATCACAGATTTATAAGCGTAATATTGTGCACCATGACCTGTACAGTTTGACTTCAAACACAAATGTTATTGATCTTTGTTTATTCTGTACTGGCATAAACCACAATCAGCTGTTTAGTGTAGATTTTGAGTCGTCATCACAGTATGTCTTTTGCTGGAACTGGTATGACAAACCGGAACTACTTCTTTTTCATTTTCACTATTTGGTGTTCCTACATTAAAGTAGTTATATGGAATTGTACATAGTTATCTTTAATTTATAATCTTAAAAAATGCATTTCCACATTTTTTTTTCTCTCGCATTATCGCTGCTTATCACTTGATGAGTTCAAAAGGTGTTCTATATTAAAGTTTGCCCAAATCTTGTGAAAGTTTTGTTTTCAAATTTGTTATAATTTAAAGGTATATAAGGCTATAGCAAGATAGCTGAAACATGACAAATCTTTAAAAGCATAAATCAACCAAACATGATTGAACAATCAGTGCATTCAATTATAAATTTAAATGAGGTGATACAGGGTGTGCCAATCTCAATAATATTGCATCAGTCTTTATGATCATTTTTCAAACCCGGTATGTTTTAATGAGACCAAGGAAATGGATCAAGATGAATATAGCATAAGCATTTTTTTGTTAGAGCCAAACAGTAAAGTGCCGCAAGCTTTAGCTGCCATTACCACCACCAATTAATATTGGCTGGAACCTCTGACACTTCTTGCTGGAAAACACAACTATTTTTTGCAGCCATAGTATGTTTTTCACAAGAGTATAGAAGTATTGTGTTAACACACAAGTGTGAAGACAGCTTGAAGATATTTTTAATATAAATTAAAGGATAAACTTGTCATGGTGTTATAAATTTGGTATTTTGTGAGAATGTTGCATGCTAGTTGTCATAAAAATAAGGCTGCCAAAATAATCATCTTTATATTGTGTCTTTTAACCATTTGTATGCTAACGCTGTGTTAAGAAGATTAGGTACAAATGATAATACTGGTTAAAATAAATGATTTGAGCCATATGGTATTATACAAATATTGACTGCTCATGACCTGTGATGAAATCCATCAATGTTTTTAGAGACTATATCCCTATTTTCCTCAGACCAAAGGTTGAAAGAAAATCGTAGGCATAGTCTCTAGATTACCAAGGGACAAATATTTTGCCTCCACCTAAATAGAAGGTCAATCATAGTTTTATATTCCTCCGCTATATCCCCCTGCTCCAAATTCTGCAACCCTTGCGCTTTAGTTGAAAGTGCCTTTGATCACTGTTAAACGGGAGATGACTTGATTTAGTATATAAAGTTTTCATTTTGATAGAACAACCTTCACCTCAAAAAGCCCCATCTGTAAAGTTTTGCGCTGATATTTCAACCCGTTTTGATGGGAGAGCTAAAAAGGTGATTTTGTAATTCTCAAAGGGGACTTGTAAAATTAATATGGTCGACCAGAATGGGGCACATTATCACTCAGAAAATCCAAATCAAACATCCTTTAGCCCTAAAATTTCACAGGGTAAATGAGAAAAATAGTAGCTTTGTTCTGATGCTAAAATTTTGACCACTTCTGGTAAAATCTGGGTTTCTGGGGACGAGGCTATTAGCGATGGGACCATGGCTTTTTAAATATTCTGCTCAAATTTGTACCTTTTAATATTGGCACTATCCATATTTGGTGGTGGGCTGGATTTGTTTCTATTCCAGAGTGAGGATTTTGAGCGACCTTACCTCCCATAGCTCTTTTTCCTCCTTTTCTAGTTCTTATTTCTTCTCAGCATTCCAGTTGCCTAGGTTTAGTGGATTAACATCAGTTAGGTAGGGTCAAAGGCACCTGTGCCCTGGAATGTTCAGAGTCCCTGATACCAACAATACATTAACCTGCGTGGACATACTCACAAAATGGTCGGTGGTTGGTGGACAGGTGTATCGCCATACTCCGGTTTGCTTGGCAACTGGACTAAATGCTGTACACTTTCCTTTATATCCTTATAGGTTAGGCTCGTGATTAGGTCATTAAATAACCTATATGCTGCTGAACATACTAGCATTAAGGGCAGAAGAAACCACCAGGTTCAATGGCCAGTGTGTTCCAGACTTTATAGTATCTGCTGCCTTGTAGACTCACCTGATTGCAGGAAAGGCTTGGGGAGACAACCCTGAGGATAAATCCGGAGTTGGAGTCCCGTAGGCGACTGACTGCTCTACTCGGCACCAGTTCGGCAACTCCTGCGACGCTGCTGGCACCAAACTGTATCGTTTCTCGACGTTCCTTTGGATTTGTCTTCAGCGTGGAGAGGGGGATTCATGTGCATGGGCAACATACGGATCTCCATAGCAATTGCGCAATTGCCCTGGCGTTGCGCCCTGGAGAAGACACTCCAGCTTCGCTTCATAGTGTAGACTCAATGTGGGCGCTTTATCCATAGTCGCTTACGACTGACGGAGGCCATGATGATGATCCATATTTGCAAGAAGTGAGAGAAGAGTTATTGTTGTAACAAGCTGGCTTTGAGTTAGCTAATGTGTCTGCCCTTGCTTAGTGTCGATGAAACTTGTTGCTGTGTTGTGACACTCTCTTCCACAGCTTGTTAGTTCCACTCTATTACAAGCATTATGAGCTCCAGCAATGCCATGGCTGTATGTGGGAGTATGGTGAGTCATTGCAACTGCTATTGCCCCAGAATAACTATTGTTACCCCAGAATAACTATTGTTATCCCAGAATAACTACTGTATCCCAGAATAACTATGTTATCCCAGAATAACTACTGTTATCCCAGAATAACTACTGTTATCCCAGAATAACTACTGTATCCCAGAATAACTACTGTTATCCCAGAATAACTACTGTATCCCAGAATAACTAATGTTATCCCAGAATAACTACTGTTATCCCAGAATAACTACTATTGCCCTGGAATAACTACTATGCCCTGGAATAACTACTATTGCCTGGAATAACTACTATTGCCTGGAATAACTACTATTGCCCTAGAATAACTACTATTGCCCTAGAATAACTACTATTGCCCCAGAATAACTACTATTGCCCCAGAATAACTGCTGTTGGCCTGGAATAGTGAACTAATGCCTCTAGTTAGTACCTAGACACACACAATTTGCAAATCAAGTAAACCTTAAGGGGGGGTATGAGGTCTGACTTTGGTAAAAATTGTTAGATTTACGAAAATGAGATAATACAATGACCTAATTGTGTAGATTGTAATCTACAAGATGCTTTTTATTTGATCGCAATCGGACATTCGGTTCCCGAGATAGGGATGATCAAAGTGAAGCAGTGTACGCGAAATTTGCCAAAAACGCAGAGTCTCCTATACTTTATCATTTGAAAAATTTAAATGGGTTATATTTAAGGTATTTTAAAAGATATTATTTATACGCAAATTAAGCATTTATTTTGGCTAAGTCGAAGTAAATAAATACTAATAGTATTTTGTCCCATATTTAAAGTAAGTAAAATGTACGGGGTTAAGTGATTTTTTTTTTTATGGTATTTATTGTTTACTCACCGGCGATATTAGAAAATTATTTTAAAAATTAATACAGGACACATGGGATAGCACCGATTTCGATGATTCTTTCATTAATAATTATGATAATCATATAAAATGAATTTAAAAAAAAAATCCATATTTCACATCAAAAGCGCCCTCAATTTTGTCTAAATGTTTCGAGGTCTATAACTCGTTTCGGTAAAATACACGGCAACACCCAAACGAAAACGAACGTAACTAGAGAACGCTACAGCCATTATGCACATGACAATTTGGCACACATATTCAGCACATATAGAGCTAGTGAACCATGAAGCCGGATTTTTAAAATTGTGCTCCAAATTTAAATTACCCATGAAAATATGTGATTGGTCGATTGCCGGTTGCCATGGCAACGTTATCAAAATCCGGCTAGTTCACTGCGTATTTACCCCCTGCACATGCCACCCAAGTTTCGTCCCAGTAGTTTGTTTAGATATTTAGTTACGTCCGTTCTAGTGTTTAGGCAATTAGAGGCCTTACGTGGTTACCATGGCAACAGAGAAAAAAAAATGGCGAATTTTAAATACTGTGAATGGGCTACAATATGGATGTGTAACATGTATATTTTTAACCCACTATTAGAAAATTAGAAAAATCACTTCAAAGTTCACTGCTTCAGACCCCATACCCCTCCCTTAACCCATCTCACATGACTCAATTTATAGCAATCATGTTTTGTTTGACAACTTCCAGTAAAATCTGGCTTTCTGGGACGAGGCTATTAGCAATGTAATTTAATAAAACCTATGCAAATTGTTATGCCACCTATGCAAATTGTTATGTATCACCTCAAGTGTGAAATTGCACATGCATTTTATGTTCAAATAATAAGAATCTGCCAAGAAACATTTGAGCAACAATATCCTCATCCACCAATAAGGCCCCAAAAATTGTTGTTTCCGATAGGTTGTCCAAAACCTAAATGCAAAGTGTGTTTGTTTACTTTTTTAATTGGTTAAATGGCAAGTCAAAATGGTTGGAAATCATATTTGACTGTCAAATTATCAGTTTATGAAATGAAAATATTGATTTGCGATCACTTGCAGATTTTAAAAAAATTCCCAGTAAAACAATGAAATGCAGTAAAATGGCTCCAAAGGGGGGCTGTAAATTTTCAAAATAGGCTGGTGAATGAGAATAACTGTGCCATGGGAATCTAGATTTGGCTTATAGTGATTGTTGTAGTGGTGAAAATTTCTTGTATTAAAATTAAAGGTGGGTGACCCGATCATGATCCAAATTTTTCATGTTTTATCCTTCACATGGAAGCATATTACCAAAAACATCTGATTACAAATTTTGAGTTAAATCGGCCCAGCCGTTTGGATAGTAGAAGCAAAAATGTGTACTAAATTGGTCCATAACCAGTGTGTGTTAATAAATGTCGTATACCACACTTGTGAGACGTTTTGTTTATAAAATCAAAAGGAAACATTTCCAGGGCCTAACATTTTCACTGAGGTAATGAGAAAAATATGAATTTCTGATACCAAAATCTCCATTTTGATGGTCACCCACCTTTTAAGGTTAAAAATAACCTTGAAACTTTAAATAAGCTTAAACTATTGTTAATATTTTTATCCATAATTTAAAGGTCCATGGCCCAATCGGTAATAGCCTCGTCCCCAGAAGCCCCAGATTTTACCGGAAGTGGTCAACATTTTGGTATCAAAAGAAAGCTACTATTTTTCTCATTTACCCTGTGAAATCTTAGGGCCAAAGGATGTTTGGTTTGGAAATTATGAGCGAAAATGTGTCCCATTTGGTCGACCAATATTAATTTACACGGTACTCGATGGGGCTTACAAAATCACGTTTTTAGCTCTCGCATCAAAACGGATTGAAATATCGGCGCGAAACTTTACAGATGGGGTTTTGGAGTGAAGGCCAATCTATCAAGATGAAAACTTCATATCCTTAAATCGGGCCATCCCCCTTTAAAACAAGTATTTTATGAGGAAAATACTCTCCACTTGGGTATTATCAAGAAATTTTTTTTTAAATGTCAATTTAGAATGTCAGAAAGACAGTATTTATACAACATAAATAATTAAATGTGGTAATTTAGTGATATGATATTAAAGTTGGGAGTACAAGATTATGCTTTCGACATACTTTGTGGCTGTGTTGCATATTTCTCCGAGGTAAAGGATAAGTCTGTTTTGGTCATTGCAAATTAAATCTTAATTGTAATATCAAAAAAAAACCTGGTTGCCTGGTAATCCAGCTGAACAGACTGACCTGTACATGACGTTTACAATGTTAAATGTCATCGAAATTAAATCAACACGTTGACTTTATTTGCCTTTCCTAAAATATTTATTTACTCTGCAAATATTGGGCCCAGTGATCCAGGATTGACATGTCGGTGGAAAGCGGACTCTTTTAAAATCCAAATAATTGATGTAGTAAACATGGAAGATGATCAATACATGGGCCAGTAGATAGCAATAAACATGGTTTCAAACGGTGTATGCCCTATTTATTTTGTCGTTCTAATTAATATTGGTGAGGACTGAGGAGAAATGTCTGTGTACATAATACAGAAAGAGGTCAATAGCTTTAGACCAGAAGTAATGGCATGGCCAGGCTATTAACACTTGACAAACGGTGGAATTTGGCTACTGGAAAGAGAAGATGTTAATAAGAATGGAGTTCTGGCAATTTGTTCTAATTTGAAATGAATGCTTTATTCCTGATGTGAGGATGACTGTGCATGGCAGTTACATTTTGATTTTATTTAGGGGGTAGATTTTTTTTAAAAGGAATTGATAGCATTCATTTTATTTATGCTGTGGGTTATATCAGAATACAGTGCAATGTAAATGCATAGCAAACTTGAGAAGCTGTATGTGTTTTATTTCACTGTCAATAATTTGGATAGATTAAAGGCTGACTTAGATATTTCCTGAGGATGCTGCCCTCAATTGTCTAAAAAATCAAATTTTGCATTTAAAAACAAAATGCCAGTTCACATACTAATCAGTAGGAACACCAGTGGCATTACTTCCAGTATTTTTTTACGTGGAAAAATTTAATATTGTTCCACCACCCTGTGAATTCGGCAGCCTCAGTGGAATAAACTGTGTGTTGAGATGTGGTGGCATAATACTGAATTCATACCTTTTACAGGATGTGAACCCCAATATAATGTCACAAAATTTCAAATCCAAGTGCTCAGATTTACAAGTGCGAGTCCTCGACAAAAAAGTACCAAATTTAATCAAAGGAAATTTTCTGGTTGCGTTACAGTAACTGGTCATGTAAAAGAGAGTATTTAATGCACTCATAGTTATGACTTAAGAAAAGAGTGACATTGAACTCGCTAAAATTGTGTGCAACAATATGATACTGGCTAGCATAGCGGGGTCTTGGTGTCATTAAATTAGAACTGCCAAGTACAGGCTTATTTTCTGACAAACTAAAATAACCAATTTACATGTGAAAATGACAAGGACAAGATAAATTTTGAAAAAAAATATGAAAATTCTAGCTACGCCACTGGTAGCATCCTCTATGTTCCCATTCTCCACAGAGAGCTGTGTGCAACAGATTTTAAAAAAATGTTTGCCTGCAATATGAAATTTTGTCAAATTTGACCACAGGGTGTAGTTTGTCAAAACTGTGTCACTGTTGTTATTTTTTTTTAATAATACATTTGAAAAAGCTGTGTAAAACTCAAATTCCTTATGTGGAAGGGTAGTGCCAATTTCAAGTGGAATAACTTGGATATTTGAAAGAATTAATCCACCTTTTTGCTAAAATTTTCACAAATTTAAGCAAATTTCATGAACCAAGCAATTTTAAGGCTCATTGCAAAATCACAAAAACAAATAGCTCACAAAATTCATTTATTTCACAGTATTTTCTACCAATTCATTATAGTTTGTGAGAAAATTTAGGAAATCCATGGCTAGCATTCAAATAGTGCAAAACTAGTTCTTGAAGAGATGACGCCAGAATGAGTTTTTCCACTTTAGCTTCTTCGCTTCACCAGCGTTTTCCTATAGCAGATATGCATTCCCCATTGAACAAGACCTTGACACTCTGATTGCTTAAGGGTAGTGTCACCCTATTGCTTATTTTTTTTTTTTTTTTTTTTTTGTTTAACACGAATGTTCTGATTTTTGCAAACCATTTTAAACATCAACTTGTTCTATCGTTAACCAACAAAGGTTATCCATTATCCAATGCAGACAATCCTGAGTTGTATTTTTTGCCGATTCAAAACAGCTATTTGACCATTTAAAGTCACAAAACCACATGGTCTTAACGGCGGGAATATAAGCACATACACGCCTCAGGCGCAAGGCGCAGGCATCGCGTCGCGTGGTTAATTTTTGCTGCGTAATGAAGCGTGCGCGTGTTTTAAATGTACTTTTGCGCGAACGCATCTTGGAAAAACTTTTGAAAATAATCATTTTTAAAAATGTAAACAAAGCGCTAATTAGACCAGATGAAATTTAAATTTCTTCTGATTTCTGGAGTTGAAGACAAAAGAGGTTTGATTCAAGAGTGCATAAAGATGTATTTTCATCACTTGCACAACATACTCAATTTTGAAGTTAAAAGGTAAAGTTATTTGAGAAAGAGACAGATTGAAATGGCGTGAAAAGTCACTTTTTTTACTAAAACACGGATTTTCTCAATGTTCAATTTTCGCAAATTTGGCAAATTTTCAGACAAGATAACTCCAAAAATACCGAAGTAAAAGGTAAGGTTTAACTTTCCTACGATAGCAATCGGTCTTCTCTAGGGACGGTTTCTCAATTTTTCATTTTACGATTTCTAACTAAAGATATTCTCAAATATATACTCAAATTTTGGAAAAGAAGGTAAAAATCACACTTTTATGACATTTGTCCTTATATTTCGAAAAGTAAGCTCTATTTTAAAAAATGAAAAAACCGACCCTAGCCAAATTTGTCTTGTTTCGAAAAAATAACATAAGAAATCATGAAAATTCAAATTGTTTTTGTTATGCTGTCTGAAAATTTTGGGGCAAAATCATGTTTTTTAGTATTTTTCTCAAAATACGGACAGTTTTACATTAATCTGATGCCATCATCGGGTTCATCGTCCAATTTTCTTTCTAGAAATGTATACTTTTACATACAATAATCAAATATTTGCAAAGTTACAAACCAAAATAGATACTCGGAAACTCAAGGGTAACCATGACCTTAATGTGTATATTATAGCATTACGTACAAAATGGCTGCGAACAGAATGTCTTCAATTACTACTTAAAAGCACTTGTGGCCAGTGTACGTCATAGAATCCCAAAATCCCATGGAGGCTCGGTTAAGTACCAACTTGTTACATAGTCATGATAGTTATTACATAACGTCATCTATATTGCAGTGTGTACACGATCCGTCCTCGGCAGAGCTGTCTCCATACACTGACTATGCAAGAGACACGTAAATATTGGTGTGTTGGATCACAAATATCACCATGTAGTGAAACTGTTGAGTATAAGGTGGGACATGACCCTATTCTTTTGCCACTTTATATTTTACACACATTTTGTCAGAAGAGTTTCTGTTTCTCCAAGTTGTGCCAAAATACAATATAGCCACTATAGTGTATTTACCCTAAGCTGCATTATGACTTTGGCCTTCCATAGTGTACTCTATCAAAGGCCATGTTTCATCTTATAGTGAACACACTAGAGCTACCTTATATATAACTTCATCTATTTTATATAAACCTGAACCCCTCTGTAACAGGTTTGCGCAGTGAGTATGACACCTTGGTTATGCATGCTTTCTATCGGCCATTGGCCTTCAATATGCTGGAGTGAAGTCTATTAATTAAATCCCGGGGGAGCCACTTCCTGGAAAGCAGTGTGTTGTGCATATGCATTTGGGTGCTCTTTTTTGTGGGCCGCCAGCGAAAGCTGGCAGGACCACTTAGCAATCCGTTGTGCGTGTGTATGTATGTGTGTTTGTATGGATGTGTGTGTCAAAAATTGTTAAGTTTTTTATGGGGCGGCCCACAGCTTATATTCTTTGAATATAGCGAGCGCGAAAGCCTAGAACCGCGAAATTCTAGTTTCCCTCTGTATTGTTAACTCTTGAGGTTTGTTGTTGTTGTTTTGCCATAGTATGGTTGCAATGAAAGTATCCCCTTTCATTGAAGTGGAAATACTTTTAAGAAGAATAATTTCACAGGATTAATTCATGATTTTTACGGAACTGAACACTTCTGGCAGTGTTTTCAATTTACCCGATTACACATTACCCCATTTGCATTGTCAATTCTGATGACATCACACCAAATCCAGGTCCACGTATTTATATCATGGGTTTGGTGGTTCATGGAATTTGGAACCATGGGTAAACAAGTGCTTTATACTATGCAGGGGTAACGTTTCATATGAAATTAATCTTGTAGATATGAAGAGGAATGTCAGAGGAACAACAAATAAGTGAGTGCTTCATGTCGAGATTGATGGCGAAAGGTTGAGTTATCGGTAGACATTTATATAGAAGTCCCAAGTATGCAAATGAGGTATTGCCATTGATTCCATCCTACGCTACTGCACAACATCATAGAGTACATGAGATATTCAATATGAAACCTCCACCAATTTAAAATCGTAATGCTACCTCCTGCCTGGCGATCTATTGCCATTTTGAATTAGACTGTGCACTTGTGCTGGTGTGATGTCATCAAGGTCACTTCACAGGGAATTCCAGAAAATCTAAACAGTCTATTTCAAAGATGATTTATTTATAACCAAGATATGCAGATTTTCTTGAAACAGTGTAACCAGATTCTTGGTGCCCAAAAGTATTATAATGAGCATACACACTTTGTTATCATAGTTTTGGGCACCACCCAATAAACCAATCATATCTTTTAGCATAATTATTGCATAAAAATTGGCTTATCAAATAATGGAACACTGGGGAAATGCAACCCGGATAACATGTTTTACACAAATTTTTAGGTGCAACAGTGACAATGCGCGGCTGGTTGCTCAACAAGGATGCCACGTGAGGTGTGAAAAATATGGTTACGTTGCTGGCTTATTCCATAACACAAGCTTTTGCCTTCTTGGTTTCTATTAAAGTATTTACATTTTCAAATACCACTAAATTCTACTTGTCGGCTAAAAATATTTTCACAGGTTTTGAATTCACACTTTACTTGCTGCTCTTGGAAAGTTCGGGAAAAACACGCAAAGTTATCCGCTATATTACAGGTCATTGACTGGATTAGATTTAGTTATTAAGTTAATCTACAACGTACTTCATGGAACAATGTCACAAAGCCCAAGAGGGTTATTACAAATTTATCAAGCTGAACAATCGTACTGTGATTTTCTCTCTTCGCATAAAAAAACAACCATATTAATCATGTTTATGTTATGTTTGACGTCATCATAGGTACCAATTCATGAATCTTTTACCCTGGAGTATTTGTAAATCACAAAGAAATATTTTGAAATGCAAACTTTATTATGTCATGTGAATTGAATCGGGTTAGTGTATGGAGACATTGTTCCTGCTACAATTTATCAGGCTTGGTAAAAATATGACATGTTTCTTGTCTGGACATGTAACAAAAAGTACCAGCCTCTAAACATTTTAGAACTCTTTTTTTTCATTGACAATGTGTTTTAGACAAAGAAAATGGAGGGGAGGGAGGCCATGATACTTTATTAATTTTAAAGGATGGAGTTTGGTAGAGATGTTTGATGCCATACCAGTTATAATACACAAACAATTTTGGGAACAAGAAAATTTTAGGAACAAAATGGAAAGTAGGGCAGATGGGATACAATTTTTTTTTGTGAAGCACAATTTATTAGTGTACTTTGTTCATCGCAAATAGGCAAAACTCTTCACGCAGTGAATAATATAGAATATGGAAGAGCATTTTTTAGCTTCACTATTGATATGAGTGAAAATTTGACTGCTTTTTGCGAGGTAAATTTTCACTCATTTCACTTTTGAAATGAATAAAAATTTACCTCACGACAAAGCAGTCAAATCCTGGTAGAAGCAATTACAATGATTATAAAAAATAAAAAGACAAACAAATGCACACACACATGCATGCACATACACACACATGCACATGCACACATACACATGTTTTGAATATGGTATCCTTGTGACTTTCTCTTTGCTAAATAAGACCAAGTCATGACAGAATAAAGTGCATAAGAAATGGAATCACACAGGTTATGGTACAGTGTGCACACACACACATACCCACACACACCACACATATACACAAAATTGCACAAATACACCCCAAGAAAACACTTGTGTTCCTAAATATATTTTAAATGAGATCAAACTGAAAAAACGATAGCATGTTATTTCCACTGGCCCATAGCAACCTGTTATTCTATGGATGAGCTGCATTTTTTTTAAAAACAAAATCCTCATTTTCAAAATATTTTGAGCTGCACTATTAACATTTTTTCAGGTGTCAGCCCTGCAATTAAAGGGTTTTCAATTCCGAGAGTGCACCCCTTTTATTTAATGGTTACTAAATTGTCAACCTCTTGCCCAGTTGCATGCATAAAGTCAACCCATGGATGGCTTGTAATACCACTGTACTATCAGGGATTGACGTACACACAGTGCTCAAGGTATTAACACGCTGTGCTATGAATTATGAAAGCTCATGCTCAACATGTACAAAATGGCACGTGAATGGTAACTTATGCATAATTCATGAGGGAGAATTGCGTCAGTGCCAAGCATTGACATTTAGAGAGAGGTAGAGTTGAGTGAGTGAAGATCAGCTCATGTATAATGAATCAATGCACTGTAGCCTTAATTTCATGGAGCGAGAATAATGACCTTATTGCAGTACATGTTATACAATGTACTGCATGTGTTAGTACTACTGATCTAAAATAAAATAGCATTAAATTTTTCAAATAAAGAAATGTATAAAATTATGTGCAATTTTAAATTCTATTGAGTCAGAATCCTTTAGGGAGATCGATCTTTACATGCAAGTGAAATTTTGAGGTATGTCCAATTTTATATATAAGGCCCAAAAGTGTTCTTTGACTCAAAGATATTCAGGTTGTATTGAAGATTAGTGTATAACTGCAATTCCAAAGCCCCCATCCCAAAATGGAAATCACAATCCAAATTGGATTAAAAAAATATGAAATATTTATTGAAAGTGGCCATCCACAATATGTGGAACTATTAGACTCCAGCACAATCTGCTCAATTGTTAACAGCTGGTTAAAATAACCTGTGCAAAAAATGCTTACATTGGGCCATTTTTCTGAGAAATTTCACTCTAGGTCATTGGATCAAAAGGAAAAAGATGCTCTGAGTGAGGACAAAGGTGGCACACCCCTGGGAAGTACATAATTTTTTCGAAATTGTCTAAAATTATAAAATCAGTTCTACCCGTGTTCTCATGTCTAGTATGTTCACATTTTCTTGAAAATGAATTAAATGTCATCTCTATTTTAACCTGAATGTCAGTGACCAAGGAATGTACACCATGATTCATTGACTCCCTTTTTATCTGGAAGTGCATTTTTATCATTTTAGAAAATTTGTTTTGAAAAAAAATGTTTCCCAGGGGTGCACCACCTTTGTAAATGCTACGAGATCTGCCCACTGATCTACTTGTATTTCAAGTTGGGTCTAATTAAAGAATTGGTATTCGGAATCATTGCAATATTTGTACCGCCTTTTATATTTGTTTAATTCCAAACAAATCAGTGCTGTATTTTCCTGGAATTGTGAGTACATCAGTAAGCATTAGAAATATAGTTGCCACAAAAAGTATCCTGGCATGTTTTTCAATCGGTATTGTGCCAAAGCCCGATAATTTTGAAAGTTTCTGAAACATACATTTTGTTGCCACAGCCTTGCTTTTGATGTAATACCTCGCTTGTATTTATTTATTTATTTATTTATTTATTTACATAAATCTGCTAAAAGACAGCAAAATACATAGTATGCAAAGCTGTTACAAATATAAAATTAAAAAAAAAAAAAAACCACTGACCCAGTGGGCTAGCCATGAGGAATCAGGATCAACGAATCACTACCACCACACCAAAAGGTGTGACCCTCCAACCCACTGAACAATAAAACTTAAAACATATTATTGCACAAGTATCATAGAATTACATAAAATATAACATACAATTACAATAAAATATTTAAGAGTCCAGCTCTAGCTCTTCATGCACATTTGGAAACAGATAATTTTTGAGGTGGTACTTGAAAGAATTCATGTTGGTGTAAAAGAAATTGATCCCTGACAGAAATGAAGCTCGCCCAAAGGCGAGGAAAATTTGCACTGATGGTGTATTATAGCTGTCAGTTTTGGGTATAATCGGTCATTAAAAAGAATGTTGTCAGAGTGACGGACCATTGACATCCAGTTTGCCAAACAAAAAAAACACAGCGAATTTAAAATAACAATTGGGGGCAGAGGCAAAACAAATTGAAAATATTTTTCTGCTGCTATACAAATCCATGGGTTTGAGCTGAATTAAACGACCCCTGTAAGATTGGTCCCCCCTTCTTTGACCCAGAATAAATCTTGTAGCACGCCTCAGAATAAGTTCCAAATTATTAATATGATTTTTGCGGTACACAAACCAAACTGGGGAGCAAAATCCGTATGGGTAAACAATGTTAACGAACCAATTTAGCAGATTTTGGGGTTTTGTTTACCAACAACAGTTCTAAGAAAAACCAATTAGTTTGTTGCACTTTTTATTATAACACAAGGGTGTAAACAATTGTGCAAAAATGGCCAAGATAGAATGCCTGAAATTGCTGAAGTTTTGCACCAAAAGTTGCACTTATGGAGTTTTCAATGGGCATTGCAGTGCAGTGTTTGGTAACAATAGCACGTGGGACCATAAGTAGGCATATTCGCTCTTTCAGTCAAAACCCTATTTGTTTAAAATCAATACACACAGATTCTTGCATTGCAAGCTGTTGTACCACATGGTGACCATTGAAAACTCCATAAAGTGCCAATTTTTGGTTAAAGGCACTATCGTTGATTTGCTATATCAGAAAATAAAAAAAAAACATCAAAAATCAGATTTTTGCATGTTTGTGACAAGTATGGGCATCATAACATACCCTGCAAGTGGTAAGACCAAAAGCAACCTAATAATGACAAAATCGGATATTTCAGTCATTACTGTCCGTACGGACACTTTATTACTACACGTAATTCAATGGACATTGATATCTTTGAACACTGCTGTTTTGTGCCTTTACTGACAATTTCTCAGTTGGAAAAAATAGCTAACAAGAATATTTTGACTCTTTTGGATAGATCACTCAGTGTCTTTAAGGAGTTTTATATTTTTCGGGCATTCTATCTCGGCTATTTTTGCACGATTGCTTAAGCAAGGTGTTACATGAAAGAGCAAGGTCTAACCAACAAGGTTTTTTTTTTTTTTTTTTTTTAGCATAACAGATAAGGCAAACTATTCCTTATTTCAATCCTTTAAGCTAGGGAAACAATTTGCAGCACATATTAACTGAATCAAAGCAACTTTTAACTTTTGACCCATGTACACACCAAAATTGACTTTTTCGCCATTTTTACAGTTTTTACCCCATAACTCCGGAACTATAAGCCATAGATAGTGTAAACTATACCTTTTTGGAATCCTTGTGACCAGACAAACACCATGGTGTGCTTTTTAACACATTCAGAACATTTTAAATTTTTGACCCCCTGTATAACCTTGAAACACAAGCTGGGGGCCATTAAGGGGGGTTGGCAAGTGCTTCCATCAATTTTATGGATTATCAATGCCTAAAGTACTTGTGTGCAAAAATTCACAATTTTATCCGGAAGCGCACACTCTTACACTACAGTCCCCTGCTATTGATATCTTTGAACACTGCTGTTTTGTGCCTTTACTGACAATTTCTCAGTTGGAAAAAATAGTTAACAAGAATATTTTGACTCTTTTGGATAGATCACTCGGTGTCTTTAAGGAGTTTTATATTTTTCGGGCATTCTATCTCGGCTATTTTTGCACGATTGCTTAAGCAAGGTGTTACATGAAAGAGCAAGGTCTAACCAACAAGGTGTGAAATTTCCAAATTATCAGACTGTGGCACAATACTGATCAAAAACATGCCAAGATACTTTTTGTGTCAACTTGTATGACCATGGAGTTATTATAACTCTATGGTATGATTGTAATACATATACCATGCTGAGAGAACAAAATGGCTGCATTTGATTAACATAGTGCCTATAAAGCAGCTTGTCTACAAAAGATACATGCGACATCAGAGTGTAGATTATTGTAGTTCTGTAATTACGCTACCATTTGCTTGTAAATATAACCCTGCAAATGAAATTTTACACCATTGCTGTTGCCCAAAGCAGATGTATTATTATCAATTATTACTTTTTCATGTGCTTGTAATGGTAATGATGGTAGTTATGTTGCCACATTATGATGTGTAATTCGTACCATGTTGTTGAACACTTTAAAGGGAATCTGTACTATTCAAACAACATTTTGACACAAATGAATATTTGGAAACAATTTTGAAGTTTGGGTTTTGAACATTTTATTGGCAAAATTGGCAAAAAAATCTCCTGTAATGCTAATTTGGCACATGACGTCACTCTATTAACCCTCGTCTACCGAAGCCTTCATTTTTTTCCACCTTGCTAAAAAACCTTTTTGGGTGCCAAATTATATTGTAATTGTCAATTGACATTTCATGCTTCTTTTCATGCAAAAACAAACATCCACTGGAGTATACTTGTGTGAATCTGTTTGAGAAAGTTTACGATTAGAAAATGGTCGCGTGAGTGCAACATGGTCATATTAAAGACACTATCAGTGATACGAAAAATATTTGAAATTTGCAGGAATAGCTTTAAAGTGAAGGATAAGAAAAGAAAACGGCAGTGTTCCAAGATACGATTCCCCATTCAATTACGTGTTGTAGTAAGTGTCCGAACAGACAGTTATGACTTAAATTTCTGATTCTGTCCTTATTAGGTTGCTCTTGGTCTTATCATTTGCAGGGTATGTTAGGATACCTATACTTGTTACATACATGCAAAAATCTGATTTTTGTTGATTTGCTAGATTTTCTGATTTAGCAAATCACTGATAGTGTCTTTACGTGCAATAGCTGTCATTTGTCAGAAATTCCCATCAAACTTACTATTATGCCAAGTCTTTGGTCAGTGGCTCTTGAAATGGTTCTTCAGGCAACACAGTCACCTGAAGAACCATTTCAAGAGCCACTGACTCAAGAAAAGATAAATTAAAAGTCATCCTAATACATGGCAGCACACAGATGTATCACATGGCAGCTATTGCACTTACAACCTTGTTACCCTCACATAACGAAAGGTGTGTTTGTGTGTTTGAATTGATTTTTGCCAATGTTGTTTATGTGCTACAATACAAATTACATGAATAACATTTATGTCAATGTTAAGGGGGAAACACAAACACATAAAAAAAAGCAACCAACATCAATCAAAAATTAAAAAAATAAAAGCATATAGTAGGAAAAGTATTGGATATTGATTTTGACTTCTCTTTATAATAGGCAGTCTGGCTTGTTGACATATTTGGGATACACAGATATATAAATATCTTTTGCCATTCTGCTCAGTTAATTATGTAATCATTAGCATAATGTGGGGGGAATCCCCTTCTTGTGTTAATGGACATCCCGAGGCAGTAAGTTGACACGTTTGATTTTAACAAATGAGTGTTTGTTATAACTTATATATTTAGTGTTTTTGCCTCTCTTTCGATCAATTATCAAAGTTCACACTGGAGGTAGCTAGGTAATAGGAGAAAGGTACAAAAGGAATTTTAATGTTTAAATAATACTTGTGTAATCTTGTTTTGATGTTTTTGGCATATGAGAAAGTGGTCTTTTGGAAAATGAGGGAAAAAAGAATGAAATAGAAAACAAATTAATAAATATTTTGCCATATTTGTCCTAAATCCCTGGGTGTTGATGTTCAGCCCTGGCTCCGAAGGGAGCGTAACAAGTGGACTATGCATTAAAAGAATTGTGGTTTTGATTTTAGTATACTATTTTTTCTTTTCACACAAAAGTGTATTTCACCCATTGATGACGTTGTTATACTACACAAAGCTTCTCAGCCAGAATTTGGAATTTTTGTGATGTTATTTATTATAACATTGGAATTGGTCATTATGGGAAGTTTTTTACATGTTTTGAACAACTTGTTCTGTACAATGTACCTCCCTTAATGAAAAAGTGCAGAATTTAGCGAGTTGGCTGAAACACAAAATCGGTTCTTTATGTGTTAAGTATTTCAGCCAATTAATGTCATCAATTACCCAATGTCATATGGGAACAAATTTTTCAATCATAGTGGATTTGGCCTCCATGTAAAATGCAAGTGTCAGTAAGGTTTGTGTGTATTCATAAAATTATAGAAATTTTAATGAGACACTGGCACATTTGAAAAATAGTGCGCCCTCAAGATTTTTCAAAATCGTTATTTTTGCTTGGTTGTAAAGCTTTTATATACATTAGCCCTCACCTGAAATGATTACGACTAAATCAGCATCATTATGGGTAAACAATGATTTTATAATTAATGTCGCCGGCGACATTAATTCAGCAGACAACGGAAATAGCGTTTAACACAAGAAAATGCACGCCTTATGCATGTTTCCCACGGCATGCACCCTGTTTGACCGGTCTGTGACCTTTGTGGTTTTAATATCAATGAGTACAAGTCTATGATATTCATATAATATACACATTTGTTGATTAAATTTATGGAAAACTTAAAAGTTAGCCTACAAATTTTCCCGATGTCTTTAACCTCTTATTAACTGGGGGGGGGGGGTGGTCCCTATCCGTTTGGAGTATGTTATTTTATGTGGTACAATGTATCTCTGTTCTTCAAAGGCCTAGACCTATATCATTTGGAGCAAATTGAAGAAATTTCACATTTTGTGAAAATGTACCAGTGCCACTTTAACTTGACTAATAATTTTATATATATGTAAATCCCATAATTAGACCAAAATTACAATCAGACCAAAAAAAGGTGTACAAATTGCACTCCATGGTAGAGAATTTTGATCTTGGTCAAGGCACAGTCTGTCTGTTCTTGCAGGCAAAGAGCAGTCCACAAGTTTTTGAACGGCTCTTTTCAGAGCCACTTTTACATTCTTTAAGCAGGCAAGGAGCAGTCTTCTATGCTCATTTGTAAGGAAGGTACAGTCTTCAGTAGTGGCCAGGGCTCATCTCACAGGCATCACTGATGCCATTAGTAGGCAAGTGTGAGCCACTAGGGTTCATTCCAAGCTACCTCGTCCTGAAAAAGTCCAGAGCTACTCATGACAAAAGCTTGATAGTTATAAACATGTTGAATGTTCAGAATTCACACTGTTGCTTTATTATGGGGGAAAGCACACCTGTAGAGTTGTTCATGGATGAGTTATAGTGTTCTAGTTTTAAATCCAGAGTGTCCCAAGTTAGTCATCATGCATTGAACGGGGAAGTCCCGTTTGCTTGGAAATGATCTCTAAAGTGACACAAGTGACAGCTTTATTGCAATAATACATTAAGCTAATGATCTGTCAAGTCAAAATTGCTTGCACAAACTGTGCGTGAGGCTACTGACCATTGGTGCAGTACGTTGGGTCGCTTAGTACAAAATTTAAAATGGTTATTAAAGAATTTTTCCATTTCTTTCTGTTTTCATTATACAACATATTAAAATGGTGCTTAGTGTCAGTGTGTCAAGTTCTTTTAATTTGTATTTGTAATAGTTCTGGATTGAATGGCACTGTAAGGAATTAAGAGTAGGCACACATAGACAAAGACACACATACAAAGCATACACAAAACACTTTCACATGCATATGCACCAGGGTTCACACTAGGTTTGAAAATAGTGCGTCCACTTGGACGCAAATTTGTTTCCATGAGGTTGCAAAAGTGCGTCAACTTCAAATTATATGTGTTATAGATTACCCAAATGTCAAATTTTAACAGGTTTGAGCACTGTTTTTACACTACTTTAAACAATCCACAAACTGTCCAATTCCAAAACCTAGACTGGGCATATTGAAAAGTAATTACACTGATGACCCTTAAACTTACTCTGGAGTATCTTGATTACCCTTTGGGACAGATGAGAGAGGCTTAGTGAACTAAAAAAAAAAACAAGTACAGTCAAATTCAACCCTATATTTACTTTCACAGATTTTTTACATGTATTTAATAGCAACAGAATAGTTATTTGTTTGAATGAAAATGATACAATAGCGTGAGCATGTGCCAGAGCAAACTCTGTGATTTTACTGCGTAGTTTTAAGTGGCTATTTTTTGCGTCCACATAGACGCAAAATTTTACTCTATCTAGACCAAAGTGCGTCCACCTCTGAAAAAGTGCATCTGTGATGCAAAAACGCACACTAATGTGAACCCTGATATGCACACGTATACACAAACACATGTACATATGCACCACATATTATCCGGGCACATACACGCATTTGCTCAAAGACACAATGTAACATTACTTTCACATGATAGTGTTTGGTTTATTGCAGGAATTGACAGTTATTAACTGTTACTATTAAATCATGTAAGAAAATGGACAGGAACAGTGTGAACATTGTAATGTCTGCAATGACACACCATTTTATATTGTTTCTCATCTGAGATGGATGATAAGGACTATTGAACATTAGAATGAAGCAAATTTTTATCTTTATCCATAGTGTGTTGATATATGCCATTACATGATTAAAGGTGCATGTTCCGATCGTGTTTGGGACCTCCCTGATTTACCCGGAAGTAGTATCGATTTTGATATCAGATGAAAGGCCGTATTTTTTTTTTTTTTTTTTTTTTCTTCCAATGGAGGTTTTTGTACAGGTACTGATGTGGATCGTTAGTGATGAAACATGGCTAAATTGATAGTACTGATCACAAACTTGCATTTTAAGAGCGTTTCATCTCTAACGATCCACATGGCAACCTGTACAAAAACTTCCAATGGAAGCAATGCATTGTGGGAAGCTACTGGTATCTTCTCTTGCGTGAGCATGTGCCAGAGCAAACTCTGTGATTTTACTGCGTAGTTTTAAGTGGCTATTTTTTGCGTCCACATAGACGCAAAATTTTACTCTATCTAGACCAAAGTGCGTCCACCTCTGAAAAAGTGCATCTGTGATGCAAAAACGCACACTAATGTGAACCCTGATATGCACACGTATACACAAACACATGTACATATGCACCACATATTATCCGGGCACATACACGCATTTGCTCAAAGACACAATGTAACATTACTTTCACATGATAGTGTTTGGTTTATTGCAGGAATTGACAGTTATTAACTGTTACTATTAAATCATGTAAGAAAATGGACAGGAACAGTGTGAACATTGTAATGTCTGCAATGACACACCATTTTATATTGTTTCTCATCTGAGATGGATGATAAGGACTATTGAACATTAGAATGAAGCAAATTTTTATCTTTATCCATAGTGTGTTGATATATGCCATTACATGATTAAAGGTGCATGTTCCGATCGTGTTTGGGACCTCCCTGATTTACCCGGAAGTAGTATCGATTTTGATATCAGATGAAAGGCCGTATTATTTTCATTGTCGTTCTGAAATTTGAGCCTTCAAATCCATTTCATTCCCAAGATATTTATAAACAAAAAGAAACATTTAATGGTTAACCATAAACCGCAAGTTTTTTTTCCCATGGTACTTGATCGGGCGTATGTGCAAGTGCCAGGCTCTTATATCAAGTAGAGATCACAATAGACATAAATCGGAACAAGCACCCACAACACCAACATTCTTCCACACTGAGATAACCTTTTCTTCAGGGTAACCATTTCAGGGTTGCCATTCCTCTTTAGTTTCTAGGTTAGCAGCCACCCAGAGAAATCAATATTAATGTGGCACTGAAATAGTACCCCGTGATCAATATCTTTTTTCGCAGAAACTGAATATCAAAGTTGACGAATTTGCATTTTTTGTGTGGGTTTTTAGACGGAGTTACATTGCCGACTGTACTGAGAGTGTTTTAAATGTAACACGAAAGCAACAACTAAGGCCTTTTTAAAATTCAAGAGTTTAGATTTTGGCTTAACCCATGACATTTGGACCAGGGTATTTCTCGAGTTGGTTTGGGTAGGGCTATGCCTGCGAGAGCCTAGAAGTAGGACCGACATCTTTACCAATAAAAGAGACCCATAGCTCTATCAGAAATGCAGAATTTGGGACAAATTAAACACATTTGCCATTTTTTTCAAAATGTCAACCTTTTTAGCAAATTTGGAAAATTTTGTGAAAATTAGACTACTTGTCCAACAAATTTTTAAAAACAACCCATTTCTATACCAAATTTGGCATGAAAAAAGTATGATTCTTATATTCAGAGATGTTCAAATGATAACAGGCTTTTAAATGAAGATGATTCTTGTAAACTTGACAGGAATAGGCATGTGCAAAAAATGCCATGAATTCTTTTATTGTGTCGTCTGCAAAGCAGGGGGTAGATAGGCCATTGCTTGTATGTGTGTGTGTGTATCTCTGTGGTTAACATGTTAATCCTGAACAAAATTGCTTGGTGTATCCACATATGTCGATCAATTTTCATGACACATGACTACAGTAGTCCTTGGGTAGTGAGTGTCCCATGTGTTGGTGACCTTTGTCCCTTGGTGACCTTTGATCTTTGTCCCCATTGTTATATATTAGCCTCCATTTTGTGATTGAAAATATTATTTTATTTCTCAATTTTACTTGTGAAACGATTTCTCATGTGAAAAGTTCTCTGTATATTATGGAATTCCCCTAGTGCTATATTGAGATCAAATCAGATATTATTTGCTAGATAGAGATTGTGCAAGAGATGAATGGAATTCCCAAAATGCTAAATTTAGAAAATGAGTCAACTTGTATATGCTTTGAGATCAAAACAGATTGCAAAAATAGGTAGTTTTCAATGATGTCATTAATGTAAGATGATGCAACACGATGAAAACTTCGCCGTTGAAGCTATGTGATATTTCGTTCACTGATCCGCTAAATCCTTCAGTCCTTGAAAACGTATGGACTTATCCGCACTGTTTGTTAGTTATGAATGAGGGCCGGGAACTCGGGCTACAAAGAATATCAAACATAATTAATGAGCACTATATAGCGTGCCGTGTGCAAGACATCTCCCGCTCGGGGCTTCAACCAGGGCGGCATGCAGAACAGTAAAAATTTTGAAGGGTTGAATCTATGCATAATGGAAAACGCCACAAGTTTATTACAACCGATGCAAGTCAAATATGGTACGAGTATAGAGGTTAAACCTTCAGGATTTGCCATAAAAAATGTCCGCTTATGATAAAATGTTTGAAAGATGATTAGAAGGAAATAAGTTTGAAATATTACTCGCCAAACTGTAGCAATCAAAGGCCAAAGAGAGAAAAACTGGATACGGAACGATGCAGTAAAGCTTCACTCATAATTCCGATTTTGACGGGGAAAGTAGCATCAATGATAGAATGGTTTATTTGCTACACCTATCCTTACGATTGCGCATGTGGGGAAATTGTTACAGCTTCTACACATGTAAATACAAATGTTCAATGATTCAACAACCTGGCTATTTCTCAAATATTCTGACATCACGCAACATCATTTAATGAGCAGCCCTCAATCAATACGGGCAGTGAAATGTCCTACACAGTTTTGTAAGTGTGCAATGCAGATGATGTAATTCATGTGAGTTCCAATTTGCCAGTATTAGGCTATGTTTTTACATGATGATGCTGTAATGATTATTATTAGAGATTGGGGAATCTAGCTGTGAGATAAATAGTGCTCACTGGAGACCATCTTTGCCAGTCAGTAGCAAGTAGCTAGTAGTTATAGCTAGTTTAGATCTACGGAAATGGTAGATCTGTGCAGTACATAGTGCCAGGATATATTATATTTTGGATACCACGTGAGCTGTAATTAGTCTGCTGTCATCTTTGTAGCCAAAAGTGCTGGGAATCAAAATAGGATTCCAAATTGTGGTCCTAAAAGTGGGCTTTAGTGACAGATAGAAATTGTGGCGATTATATCCCAGACTGATATACTGGATTGTTAGTGTCGTCAAGGGACAACCCTGTCGTCTTGAACTGCTGGACAAAATTATCTTCAGGACTGAGAAGATTCCCTTGGAACATATACCGTGGATTTTATAAGAACTTCATGCTGTCATTTTGGAGTCTTCACTGTGAGGACATATCATTGTTGAACTGCAATTGATTGTGGACATTGTCGTCACATCTGAAAGGACTTTCATTTGTAACATTGAATGTATCATTATTTTTTTGACAGGAATGAGTCTTTGGCTAGACATTTGTTTTTGGCTTGACCTTTATATTTCCATATTTATTGCTTGTTTAGCCTAGTATTTGCCCTTATTTTTCAAAAAATTTGGGAAACAAGTCACTTGTACCCCTGTGTGTGGGGGAGGGGGGGAGGGAGGTATGTGTGTGTGTTTGCATTTGCATCTGCAGTAGCAAATTACATCAGCTATCCTTGAGGTTACTGCCAATTACCAAGCTCAAGGCAAACAAATTACATTTTTAATAACCTGAAAACAAGATGATATACAAATTTAATCATGTTATGCCGTGTGGAAATGGGATCAGTGATGTTCTGTGTGACGTCAGGAATGACCATGTAAGCCAATAAATCTTGATTTAAAACAATAATATTGATTTCACATATTGTCACAATCTTCAAAATGTATACGGAAATTTAATCGCATGTGAACGGAAATTTGACTTGTCTAATGACTGTTCTTTGTGTATGTGTGTGTGTGTGTGCTTGTACTCACACATATGTGTATGTATGTGGATTGCATTGCTATCTTCATTAGATAGCATGTGTTTGTCCATGTGTGGTAATGTGGTACAATTACAAAATGACATGCATTGGTGCTATCATCAGTAGATAGCACACCTTAGATCACTTGTGGTACTGTGGTGCTATTTATACTAAATGTTATGCATTGGTGCTATACAGTAGTCCGCACACCATTTGCCTCACTTGTGGTACGTGGTGCGATTACACTCTATTAACACATTGGGCATCATCAGGAGATAGCACACCTTTGATCACTTTTGGTACTTGGTGCTATTTACACTAAATGACATGCATTGGTGCTAGGTACACTAAATGGCATGCATTGTGCTAGGTACACTAAATGGCATGCATTGGTGCTATGTAGCACTAAAATGGCATGCCTTGGTGCTATGTACACTAAATGGCATGGCATGGTGCTATGTACACTAAATGGCATGCCTTGGTGCTATGTACCACTAAATGACACGCATTGGTGTATATCAGTAGATAGCACACCTTTGATCACTTGGGGTCGTGGTTCTATTTATATTAAATGGCATGCCTTGGTGCTATCATAGGAGATAGCACACCTTTGATCACTTGAGGGTAATGTGTTTTTTTTCACACTAAATGACATGCTTGGTGCTATTCATCAGGAGATTGGGCACACCTTTGCATCATTGAGATACGTGGTGCTAAGGTAACACTAAATGACCGCATTGTTGCTATCATCATTAGATAGCACACCTTTTATCACTTGTGGTCCTGTGGGGCTATTTATCTACATGGCATGCATGGTGCTATCATCCGGAGAATCGCACACCTTTGAATCACTTTTGGTACTATGTGCTATTTTACAACACTAAATGGCATGCATTGGTGCTATACAACTAAATGGCTGCCTTGGTGCCTATTACACTACAATGACATGCATGGTGCTATGTACACTAATTGCATGCATTGGGGCTATCATCATGAGGCTAGCACACCTTTGATCCCTTGTGGTACTGTTGGTGCTATGTCCACTAAATGGCATGCATTGGTGCTATATTACGAGATAGGATACCTTTGATCAATTGTGGTACTGTGGTGCTATTGAACACTGGCCATCATTGGTGTCTATCATCAGGAGATAGCCACACCTTTGATCCTTGAGTATGGGTTTTTTTTTTTTTCACACTAAATTGACTGCTTGGTGCTATCATCAGGAGATGGCACACCTTGATCACTTGAGATACTGTGGTGCTATTTACACTAAATGACATGCATTGGTGCTATCATCAGTAAGCTAGCACACCTTGACACTTGTGGTCTGTGGTGCTATTATACTACTGCATGCATTGGTGCTGGCTGTCATCAGATAGCACAGCCTTTGAACACTTTTTGGTACTAGGGTGCTATTTACCAAACTAAATGGCATGCATTGTTGCATTTTCAAACTAACTGGCATGCATTGGTGCTATGTACACTAATGGACAGGGCATTTGGTGCTAGGTACACTAATGGCATGCGTGTGCTATCATCAGATATTAGCACAACCTTTGATCACTTGTGGTCCTGGGTGCTATGTACCCTAAATGGCATTCATTGGTGCTATTATTAGGAATAGGATACCTTTGATCAATTTTGGTACTGTGGTGCTATTTACACTAACTACATGGCATGCATTGGTGCTATCATCGAGAGATGGCACACCTTTGATCACTTTTGGTACGATTGTGCTATTTCACTAATGGAGCCTTGGTCTATCATCAGTAGATAGCACACCTTAGATCACTTGTGGTACTGTGGTGCTATTTTCACTAAAATGACTGCATTGGTGGCTTATCATCAGGAGATAGCACACCTTTGATCACTTGTATTCTGTACTGTACATTTAGAGCATGGTACACAATTTATTCCATTTTCATTAGATACTTCACCTTTGCACTTGTAATCATATACTCTTTAATGGACAACACATTTGTTCACTTGAGACAATTTAAATAACACATCAGTGAATCAGCGCTCGCCTCACAAACATAATGTTGTGGGTGCGAGCCCCGCCGTCAGCCAATGTGTGTGCACTTGGGCAAGGCACTTACATCGCTTGCCTCTCTCCACACAGGAGTATAAATGGGTACCACCATATGCTGGGAATGCCAAAACAGACCGCTGTGCGGGAGGAGTGGCGAACCCCCCACAGCAACAATGTATGAGGGAGTCTGGCCCAACGCAAAGACAGAGAGATGGGCGCTGGCCTGCGGGCACGCCCATTGCATTTTTAAGGGTCCCAAGTGACCACTGGGTATTTTCTACTGTGGATCTGGTTTCTTTGTTTTAAATGCAAGGTTTGACTTTTTGGATGTACCACTATACAAATGATCTAATTAGTTTATGATTCAAGGAACACACATGTCTGCCTTCGATGTGGTTTCTAATCTATAAAATTAATTTATTGGCCAAGCTAGGAATCTTAATCAAATTAATAAAAGAATTGAATTTACATGTTAGGATTTATATTCAAAATGAAATATTTCTTTTTCATGTAATTTTGATATTTATAGGTTAATTTTTCTCTAAGATCAGATTTTTTTAATATGCTATATTTAAAATATGGTATTTCCAAATGCTATAAAAGTTTCATATTCTTCTTCTAAAATTGTCCACAATAAATTTGTAAATAATCATTTTGGAAAGCTTTCCTTCCCATGAAAAAAAAATGGAAAATTAAGCGGTGTGACTATATCACATCGACAGTAGATTTGATTGGTGCGCACTCAATACGCACATTTCGTTTACAAGATAGTAGTTGTTGATGTGAGACAAAATCAGTAGCATAGGTTGTTAACAGCACACATTATGCAATAGAATTCTAATTGGCGATGCAAAGTTGCACACCTTCTCAGGTTATGGATATTTTTAGCCATGTATTTTGTCAAAAATTTGTATGAAGATGAAACAGATAGTGGTTAAATGGTTTTAATCAGCATTTTCAATGAATAGTGCATTTTGGACCATACCTATGGATATGAGGGTGGTGCATTGGCTTTACCAACTAAGCTGAGAATATTATAATTTGTTCCCCAATTGATATTTGCAGGCAACTAACATCATGTGCGAAAGGCCATGGTACCCATTTCTTACAAGGACAGTTGAGTGGGACAGGGTATCGTTTAGCTTTGGTGTCGCGTCTCCTTTGGGTACTCTAGGGGCACAATATCCACACAGAAAAGAGAAAAGCTTAGTGTGTGGACTGTGCATACAAAGAACTAGAGGCATGGTATAACGAATATCAAACAGTTTCCCGTCTTACACTGCGAGAAAAAAAATAAAATATGGTTTGGTGGTGATAAGGTGGGTTCTTTGGGAATGTTATTTGAAGGTTTTTACATTAGTGGTGTCTGAGGTTACAGTGCATGGACATATTGAAAGAGATCTTGCTTAATGAAATATGATGTTGCTTGTTGTTGTTGTTTGAAAAAAAAGGAAGAATTGTAATGTGGTTGCTCATGTCAACCATAAATATTGTATAGTGAATTGTTTTCACAGTATTATTTCCGGCTTTTCGAGAAACACAAAGTGTGGATTTAATAGCATAGAAATATTTGTTAATCACAGGGAATATGTGTGGTACAATCTTGGCCAAAAGTGTTGGAACACACTTTTATTGGCATTGGAAATTTTTTCTGCACCCTATTAAGAACCAACATGATTGGTGGGCCGCATGGGAGGGGTGCCATGGATAGAGCAGGCTCCAAGGCCTCCCAATCCAAGTTGACATTATTTCCTATATATTCTTATAGCGAAATACGGCAAATATCGGGCAAAAAAGAGCAGTGAGGGTCGCCTGGTTTGTTGGGGGAGGGGGCTGGGTGTTGTAGTTGCATTTTAGCACATTGTTAGTGATCGCAACATTCGGCGGGGCCATATTTTACGCACCGGGTAATACGAGTTCGCCTTGTGTTCTTATCATTGTACAGTTGACTTTTTGAAGGTTTGATAAGGTTAACTAAAATTGAAAGTTTTAACAACTGTTGGTTTTCACTACTTTATGCAATTTTTATGTGTCGCCTGCCTTATGCAGGAGACCACTTAGGATCACTTTTGGTTGTCCATGTTGTTATTGTCTGTTTGCTTGATGTCTGTTGTGTGAAAAAGTGTTAACATTTGCGATGCCTGGCAATATCTGCATAGCTCGATGGATTTAAACCAAACTTGAGTCAAAAGTGCAACGTGGGATCCCTCATTAGTTGAGTCGAAGTTCATGTATCAAAGTCAAAATATCATGGAGTCATTTGTAAGAAGGCATAAAATGGACCTCAATGGAAACGCTGAAGTTCAATTGGAATCAACTTGTTTTATGGATATTTACTGCAACCCTCCATTATTTATGAGGTCAAATGTCACATTCAAGGTCAAAGTTCATATGAGACCATCACAATCCGTGATGGCAGGCGACACAACGGGTGAGTCCCGATTACCGCGATGTATTTTTAGAATAAATGCCAGAGGTTATAGAAAAGTTGTCAACACACACCACCGTTCACAAAAAATGCAGATTTATCTAATCCGAATCCTGCTGAATGATTAATTATAATCTGTAAAGGGATTTAGCACGATTTGCTGATCTGAAAACATCGAAAAAATCATCAAATCATATTTTTATATTTTTTTTTGTTACTGCCATGGATATGCGAATATACCCTGCAAGTGGTTGGCTTGAATCCTGTATTAAAGACAAGTATACTTTTTTATCTGATTTGTAATTTCCTTACTGCGTATCAAATTTCCCACTTGAGATCAAAACAGCCTTTCCCGTGAATATCACATATTTTTTAGCGTGGTATGTTGCACCATGGATCAAAACAGTTGACCTCAAACACAACATTATTGACCTTTGTTTTCTGTACTGTGTAAAACCACAACGGCTGTTTAGTGCAGATTTTGTAACGCCGTCGCTGGTGTTCTATTTTGCGGGAGACGGTATGACAAATTTCCTCAATACTTCATTTTTTTTCACTATTTTGTGGTTTTTTTTCTCCTTAAAGCAGGTTATATGAATTGCACACACTTATCCCCTGAATTTTTATATGTTAAAACCTGCATTTCCAATTTTTTCGATTGGTCCTCGCATTATCGCTGCCAATCCTTTAATATTCAACATTTAAGGTATATTCAAGTGAACTGGATTTTGATTTATATGAACATTTTTGAACTCTTTTTCTTGAACATACACCAGCCTGACAATTCGTTACGGGAGGAACATGCACAATCGCGATGTGATGAGAAATTGGTTGAAACGTGCTCCAAACCACTGCATAGCTGATTGCTTTGTAATGCGAGGTGTGTGTGCAGTGGGTGGTCTGAGAATTCTACCACTATAGTGACTTATGTAATCCTCAAAGATACACGTATTAAGAGATAAAAGTTGTTTCTTTAAAGATGTGCATCATATACAGACACACTTTACAATAAATAAGATTATGAGTCAATCCTTGATATAGACCAATTTGTTTTTTTGGGTTGTTTTTAAGACTTTATCACAGTGGTAATGAATGAAAATCAAGAAACCATATACGTCTGTGTAGAGTTCACCAGCTCTAGTGGATTTAATCATATTTGGGGAATATTATGTAGTATGACGTAAAAGTAAATATAAAAAGGATGCAGAATTCCATCATTCTTATAATAGGACACTTTTGCTCAGGCTATACTTTACGCACTCTAAAATTAATAAGAATTTTGTATAACTTTTTGATTATAACTGATTCACGAACTACCTCCCTCGCTTACATTTACGTCCAATCCACTCACACAGCTGGTTTAGGCTAATTTATCACCAAACAAGATTCCGTACAAAACTGCGGATAGAGGCAATTGCGTGACCCTATAACACCTGACTAATGGTGGCAAGGCTAATAATTGATCACTTAAAAGACCCCGGTCATGGTTGCCAAAACTGCTTCCTCTTGCTTATCTAGACACTGCAGGTGCAGGATAACAAGATTGCACCAATTTTGAACAAGGTCATTTGGTGATGTGAGTTCCTCCAGCCAATAGAGGGTTAGATTCCTTGATGCGGCCTGTACTGTAATTACCATTACCATGTGTCCATTACTTTCCTGTAGCGGTTAGACTAAGTTGTGTATTGCATGGCAGTACTTTCAATTATACCTCCGAATTAAGCTGTGGTTGGATGTTGGGATTTCTCATAGATGAGAATTTGATGCCCAAGATGTCAGTTATCAGTTTGATAATTTGTAGACTATTACCCAATCAGACCCATATTATGATACATATACCTATAAAAGTCCCAGTCTCTCAACATAACTTCTCGTGCTAAGCGTCTTTTGTTTGTTATCTCTTGTTTTCCCCAGTCCAACGGGCGTTATCATACTACGAATCGGGTCGGGAGAAGGCTACCGGGGCTTATTTTTATACAGCTCTAGAGCTTGTTATTTTAATAACATGCACACTCCGGCAGTCCGGGGTCACAACTACACTCTGGTCACGGTACTGGTTCTAGAAATACAATCCTGACAATTAATATACACCACAACAGCGGCGCGATCTGTATAATACTGATTGCACACTACATACAACTTCGATGGTGTCAACTATGCGAACCTATGATTTAGAAACAATGAGGCGGTATGCTACCCTGTAAATACCTTTAAAAATGATTGCTCTTTACATCAACATTTTCTCTAACTGGACATGACACAATTTATTTTTTTACAACAGCAAATATATTATATACTTCAGATATTTAATTTTACTACTATCTTTTAAAATGTGTTGCAGACTGCCAATTCCTTTAGGTAATTGCACAAAGACAAAAATTAAAACAAATAACAAAAACCTACTCCAGGAACATTAAGATTTGGACCAAACCTGGGTTAATATATCTGGTACCCCCCCCCAAAAAAAAACAGTACAGTCAGCTTCAACTCTCTTGGGATCAAGCTGCAGAAGCTCCCCGTCCGACGCCGTCATTTCCATTTGAAATCAAATGCTGCATCCACAAATGTCGACATCACACAATACACATAAAGATACGTACATAATTTAGAAATATACTATAACGGTGACTTCAACCATCTCAAATTGGTTTTATGTTGTTTTCTCTGGGGGGGGCATCTTCATCAAACTCTATGCACTTGCCACTCAAATGGCTAAATAAAGTGGTAAAACACTGTACCTCTTTGTAATTTCTGCACGAAATAATCAATAGTTCAAGATGAATAGGGTTTAATAGTCTTTATATTCCGATAGCCTTGGTTGATTTTTTCATTCAATTTCTACTTCCAAGGCTAACTTAAATACATATATATTTGCTTCGTATTTTAGCAAAGCTTAATCAATTAATCGATTGGCAAGTTATAGCTTTAATTCTTAATAGCTTTAGTCACCCGAAGGTTAATGGCCAAGCAATCAATACCCCCATTTGGAGGTAACGCTCGTCATAGACGGTGAACAAGGCACTGTTTTTAATATGTTTAATTGTAAATTGCGACAATTATTTCGTTATCAATCAATTTTAGCATTTTTTTAACCAAAAATATTGTTTTAAAAATGGTTAATTTTTATATTATACTCTAAGTGTATGCATGATAACAGCTTTCGCGCTTGGTTGGTTAACATCTTTCCCTCGCGGCCTGCGGCCACTCGACCGATATTAAACCAAGTCAGGCGCCTCAATCTGGTTATTTTTCAACTAACGCCATCTATCTCATTGATTATTATATCATACACCTTTGAAGATACCATGTTTGTAGCAGTGCCCTATGACGGTCTACATGTAATTATATATAACATGTACCTGTGAAGGTAAACATATTGTACATGTACTATGAAGATACATGTATCATAACAGTTCTATGGTGCATGTATATTTAACATGTACACAGAGGTGTAATTGAGTCCCATCCCATAATGCCACTCATTTTTTGCAAAATTTTACCTCGGTGAGGAATCCATGATCCCACAAAATCCTTTTCTTAACAAACCCATACCCTGACTTTTGACAAGCATTTTTAGCCCATATAATTTAGAGATTAACTGATATTTGTATTTGGGACATCGGATCGGGGGCTGATTTGGCAACGGCAAAAAATCGGATGGGCAAAAATAGTCAAGCGCGATTCTCACCGATGTACTGAAGGAATGGGACGAAGTTAATGGGTATTTTTCCAATTTTTAAGTAGAAACATGAGACAAAAATGCTCAAAAGGTAACCTTTCCTCCTAAATTCCTCATCAGAACATAAGCAAATGTGGAACTGTACAATTTTGTTGATTATAATCATTGTCGCCAATTTCATAATTTTAAGAATTTGAACTTGTGCGATCTTTCAATATATTGGGCAAATCGTTGGATCCGGATCGGTGGATCGGCCGATACTACAAAACACATTTACGGCCCATCGGATCGGCAGAGGAAACCCTGGATCCGTTAATCTCTAAAAAATGCTAGTGCTTAAGGATTTTTCTCATGATTTTGAATGTTTTTGTGGTCTTAACTTCTGACACTTTTTATCCTTTTGTACTTGTTTTTTTTAGTACAGTATGGTATAGGGAAATCCAACACATTGTAAGATGGTTCACACGTGACGTACATCTGTGAACGTATGTATGTATGTGTACACATACCTTTCTGTCGGCAGATACTTTGTTACACACAGTGTCCTGGAGATTTCATCTTTTTCCAGCATTGCGGTTTGTTGCTTTTTTGTTGCATTTGAAAAAAAAAACTTTAAAAGACTTTTGTAGACTTACCCTTAACTTTGCAGCTACTTCTACATATTTCAAATTTTGCTTGGATTTCTTAATAGCACCTTAACACTTAACTGCATAAGTGGGGGGTTTCCTAGGGACCCCTTTTTTTGTATTTTTAGCCGGCGTTTTTTAACGCTGCATAATTTGGTTATAATTTTTGTATTTGTCTAACTTGTAGTTGCTTGGCATTGGTGCAAAAAAATCCAAATCCATCGCTTCGTTTTTTGCGTTAATTAGCATGGTTCCCTAGGAGCCCCCCCTTATGCCTAACGGAAGTACCCACGACAAAAATTAAAAATCTTTTAGAGTTACTGTGGATTCTGATTTTCATAATTCATACACCTAGTGCATAACAAAGTAAATACATAATTAAAAAATCTTGGGAAGTATAGTAAGCCAATGGAGCCCATAATGTGCTGCAGCAAGAGCCCGAAAAACCCTCTATTTTTCGAGTAACCGCTGACCTAATTTTGAACAAAGTGCATCATATATCAAATTGAAGCTCTTGACATACTCAGGAATCCGAATACTGCATGATGCCAAAAATATAAACGTGTACAAGTTGAGTTATCAGGGGGGAAAAGGACCCCCTATGAAATCACCATACATGAAATTGACACGGTTATGCATCTACTTAGAGTACAAACTTCCAATGCTTTGTATTATAACTGTGTTTATACATGTACTATCATTATTATTAGATAGCATCCATTATTAGCTTTCATATAATAATTCTAAAGTAAAGTGTAGACACGGGGGTGGGGGGGGAATCCACAATCCACCCCATGGGGGGGGAGGGGGAGTGAAACTTTTGGGTGGTTCTATACGTCAGTGTGTAAAGTTTTGATAGGGATTAAGTAACTCATCATATCAATTTGATTAGTAATCATATTTCCGTCTCATATTAATTGAACTTACTGCAGAAGCGGAACAGACCGGGGTGGGGGGGGGGGGTTGTTTCCACCCCAGAGACTTTGTACCCAGGAAAGAGCTTTGCCTAAAAACAAATCAGGTCCGTGAGACATCTTGTTCCTTGAGCTATTTTGACGCATTTCGAAAGCAATGGTTTGCCCTATTTTCAAGGTATTAACCCTAACACTCCACCCGAACTCATTTATACTGCACTTTGGCCTTGTCTTATGACCATCCAAGTTGCTCCTAATTGGGGGACCCCTTAGGTACCAACGTGAGTAAAACTTAGTCTTAATTGCTTTGTCCTTTTTAGCCAAATACCAGTACAAGACAATAACAGAACAACACAAAAGAAAAAGTAAAACAAGAACTCTGTTAAACTTGCATGAAATCCAAGTAATATACTTATTGGGAGGGGTGGTACGTTCAATATGCCTTCAAGTAACCCTATTTGGATTCATCTTGGTACTTTTGGCACCACTGAATAGAAGACTTAAAACTATTCATTGATGCCAAAGTTGAAATTATTGAAGTTTGGGCATGTTAACGCCACCCCCCCCCCCACCATTAGGCCAGGGTGTGTTTAAAAATAAGTCCTGCTTTAACAGAGTAAAGCATATGGCTAAGCAATAGGCTAAAAGTTTATCACTGGTAGAATAATTTTCATCCGGTGGGGGGGGGGGGGGGGGGGGGTGGGGGTTCTTAGTGAAAAGGCGGGTTACTGGTATGTGCGGTATTTTCAGCTGTTTTGGTATAATAACGTTATATTATATGACTAAAACCTCTGGCGCGTTAATGCCCAAAAGCTTTTCTAAAAAGCTTCCTGGTACGGTCGTTTTCCGGTCCTTTTATCCGGATTTGGGGTATGCCGTCGAAGTCGAATGGTAAGAGGGGGTGGTTGTCATCCAAGAATATTTAATGGGTACATTTTTTTAAAATTATTCTGCACAGGATGGCTCTAAAACTCTAATGTTTTTGTCATAGAACTAGTCATTGCCATTGTTTTAGCTGAACACCGCATAACACCCGATATTCCTACTTTTTAAGGCAAAATTGGATTTTCGCATATTTTCTGTGAGAAATGCTGATTTGTGGACTTTATGACGTCATTGTTCCTCCATAGCTGTATGTTGGTACTGTTTTGGTATTAATGGAAAGAAACTATACCTATGCCCTGTTATAGCATCGATGCTTTACAACAAAATCCAGTGGGGGTGTACCCCCCCAAACCATGTAAAAGCTTTGGTAACGAGGGTTTAAGTTTAACTCAACTCTAGAAACAAAAGTAGGATTGCGCTGTATTTATAAATTTACTTAATTAATATTTTCTCACTAATAAAAAGAGTTGCGTCCGCAGGCCTAACTTTACCATTTTTCAGCTACGAAAATGCCGCCTCCGGCCTATTAACTTACTTAACTAACCAGTTCTTCGCTAAGATGATTGGGCCACGGGTCTATAGATTTACTGAACTAAAAGTCTAAAAAATTAGGTAAAAGAAATCTGCTTGCAGGCCTGAACTAATCATTTCTTCGGTAAGATGAATTGCACTGCAGCATGTATTTACTGAAACCATCATTTCTAAGGCAAGAGGGTTGCCCGCAGGCCTATAAATTTAATGAACTGATTCTTAGGTATTAGGATTGAGCTGCAGGCCTATATATTTTTTACTGAATTAATCATTTCTTATAAAAGTTCTCCGCTGGCCTATAAATTTACAGACGATATATAATTTTATCAAATGAAAGCATCGCCGATGTATAGATATTGGATGGACCTATAATTTACGTACGTCGTAGGCCTAACAATCATTTCTTAGATAAGAGTGTTGCACTGCATTGTAAAATTTTACTGAATTAATTCATTTCCTTCGCCAAGAGGGTTGCGCCGTAGTCAAACAATTAACTTAACTAGTCGATTCCATTGCTGGTTGCCGCAGCAGTCCTATAAATTTAGTGACTAGTAAAAAACAAAATAGGGCCCTGGACAGGGCCTGAAGAAATGAGGGACATTGTGGGGTACAATATTTCTTTAGATAAGAATATTGCACCGGAAGGCCTAAAATTTACGTACTAATCATTTTATAAAATAAGAATATCTCACCGTAGCGTAGAATTTATTGATGTCTATAAATTACTGAACTGATCATTCCTTGCTAAGAGGATTGCACATGCACAGGCCCATAGATTTATTGAACTATAAGCCCCTGAAAGAGGTTAGGACTGGAAGAATAAGGAAATTGTGGAGGAAAATCATTCCAGTAGAAGATTGGTGCCTCGGGCCGATAAATCTGGGGCGACAGGTTATACCAAGTCACCTCGTCTCCTCCTGTATTTGGTGTAGGACCCTGGGGGTCCTTTTATTCAAAGATGGATATGATGCGGAACAAGACAACGCTTTTTTAAAAAAAAAAAAGGGGTATCTCTGTTTTTCCAACAGGCGAGGTACCCGCGCGTACATTCTGATTGGGTGTCAAAAGCCGCAAAATATGGAACCCGAATTGTGATGTACGCTATATCACAATCATAAAAAATTGTATTTGGAAGTAAAAGCAACAATGAGCAAAGCCAGATAATACGGTCTAGTTCCATACAATGCATTGATTACTTGGTTTAAGGTATCAAAAACTGACAAAAAGCCTTGTTTATGGTACATAAAACAGACAAAAATCTTGTTTAGGGTAATGTTTTTAGTCGGTGGACCGTGGAAATACTTGTTTAGGGTGCATTTCAGAAGTCCAGGTTTCACAATCCTATCCACCTTTGAATGCAACTGCTCCCCCCCCCCCCCCCCCCGGGGTTTGAGGATACATTGCAGTTATCTAACTCTTACCCAGTGGCGCGAAAAACCCGGCCATTTGTAAAGGGGGGGGAGAGCAGAAGAAAGTGCCCTATGCATATTGTGATGGGGCTAATTTGTGTCCTTATCCATAGACAGGTCACTTCATTGGATGGGGGAGGCTGGAAGGGTGGTCAGGTTATGAGCAGAGCCCCCCCACCCGCTGGTTAAACCACGCCCTTATAACCCTAAAATTATTAAAAAAAATCTGTTTCATTGATATACCAACCCACACTATAATCGCTTGACACGATGTCGGCATCCCACAACCCCCCCCCACACACACCCGCACACACACCCAACACACACACGACACCATACACAACACACACACCATACACACACCCACATCCACACACACACACATCCACACACCCACAACTCACAAGGCTCCGCATAATAATTTCTGATCACTAGTGTAACCACTGTGTTGCGGACAGCCCAATCTCAAAACAGCATTGGTGGGGGTAAGATTTGGGGGGGGCTGGGAAAAGAAGGCTAGTTATCAACTTTATAGAAGGGTTTTCGGTGTCAGATTGTGGTCAAAATATAATTAGTGGAACCAACGCCCAATTTGTGAAAATCTATCACAGGGCATGTGATTCAAAAGTTTCATACTGAAAAATCAGGGGGTAAACTTTGACCCCCCATACTTAATTTGTACGTTTTTTTAATTTTTGCATCATTCATTTCCTGACTCCTGGGACTATAGCTACAATTTGATATATGACAACCTTTGTTCAAATTAGGTCCCCACCTAATCGAAAAAATTGGGCCTCTGCTGCAGCACTATAATATTTTTATATAACTCATGTCTCGGGTTACTGTAGGAACCTATGGAAATTATACAGTAACCTTAAAAAATATAAAATGGCATGAGAACATTTATGTGGTCGTGAATATGGTAACTATAGTTCATTCTTCACCAATTAAAGGCAATCGGCACTAGTCTAGGTGAAGATGCCGTAGAAAATGCAGAACAACTTAGTGTCTTTTTCGCACATTTTTGACGCAACCATTAAATCAATTTTTTGCCCTACTTTTCTTTACTGAACACTTTCTTCCGTTTTTATTTCTTAGTTTTTTTGATTTCCTTTGAATCCTTCTAACATGTGGTGGATTTCATCAAAAAAATCTTTAGGAAAGTGGTTTTTAGGGGGGGCCCTAGGAACCCCCCCCCCCCCCGTTATGCATAACGGAAGTTGCAACCACCTTATGCAGTTAAGTGTTAAAGATTACAAGGGATACAATTTTAAATTGGGATCCATAGCATAGATTTAAGAAAATAATAAGATTAGTGATTGCGTTTTTACCCAAACTTAAGTATGCAATTCGTGGCCCATATGCACCCTTAGAGCAAAAGTCATTGTTAGTTAACATGTAATGTGTAGACAATGGAACTCTGCCTTGAAATTGATGTTGTGTCACCAGTGGTGACAGTTCCCTACAGCAAGCAGAGTATTCTTTTTGTGAAGGCCTACATATAGCCACCTCCGAGTGGAATGCGTCTTGAGACATCAATGTAGACCGACGAACGGTGCCCCAGAATTGATGTGCAGTGCGGGGTTAGTGAGGGAGTTTCCCCGCAGCAAGCAGAGCGTTACGATTTGTGTTGGCCTATAAGTACTTTGCTGTGAGCCCAAATGGCATTCTCGCTGACATTACTTTGAAGATAGCGATGAGTTTTAGTTGTCTCTTAACTGCCCCTTCTCTCTATCTTCTTTCATCCAATTCTATTTTATATGGGAACCTAAATGGCAACTGTAAGTGATAGCAAAGCAATGAGCTAGAGCTAACATATTTTTAGAGAAAGAATGGAGAAACTGACAGAAAATCAAAGGACTTGGGTGTTTAGGTTTCATTTGAGACTCACTCTACTAAAAAATGTACTTCAGTTTTTAGCAGCATGGTGAGTTTGGTGTGGGACTGAGTTTTGTGTGAAGTAGTAATCAATGATCAATGCACATTAATGCCCTTCATTGGGAGACAAAACATTCATTTGTATTTGGTTGTGTTATAATGCACCATGAGATAGTGGTAAACTCAGATCATTGTTTTAATACAAAAAATCAAAGGGAGTTCAGAACCCTCTCAAACCCAGCTGTTTGAAAAGTCTCATGTATATGATAAAACAAGCATAAAGCAAAAAATATCACTTTACCAAAACTAATTTGGATTATTGTTTTTAAGTTGCCACTTAACTCATCCTGCAGCAAAAATTTTACGAAATTGCATTGTGGTCAAATATGATTTTTTTCTTAATGAACCAGAGAAATGGTTGAAATTTTTGAAGACAGATATGGTGGTGTGTCAACATAAAATGTCCTTGGGGCATTGGCGGGTAAGTTATGGATTGTCTAGTACTGGTGTTAACACTTGAAGCTGCTTAAGGGGGGTGGTTACATAGTACCCAAGATTTTTTTTTTTGGCGATTCTCACTCGTGAAAAATATTTTCGGAAACTCAAATTTTTGGTAATTGGGTAACTTATCGATGCACTTCTTTCATAAAAAAAATACTAAAAAAGTTCTTGACCTGTTAATGAGATAATTAGCTGGGTCCCTAGGAACACCCCCCCTTAGGCACCAACGGGAGTGTGATTTTAAAAAGAAAAAATTAGCAAACCCTTGTTCCAGAAATATTCTCTGCTTATGTATGGTATATGCTATGAAAACATAATTAATTACATAATCAGGAAAAAAAAAAATTAACCCTATGTGCTGAACAAGAAAGCGATTCCGTCATCGAACGACTGAGCGCCATTGCTATACAAAACTATGGCAAATATGACTGCCCCCACAACAAATTACACAGAATGTTCAAAATGGTTTAATGTTTGTGTTTATAATTATGTGAATGTCCTTCTAGCGCAGAATAAAACATCAACAAGGATTTGCAATGTGTATGCTGTGGAAGAAGGTCGGGAAAACATCAGACTATTTTTGAGCGATTTTGACGCATTCGAAACAATGATTTGCCCTAATTTCCAGACGATTAATCCGGAACTCATTTTATTGCACCTGTGCTTGTCTATGCCCCCTCCAAAGGTGGTATGAATTCATGCAAAAATGCCCTCGGGAAAAGTGGTTCTTGGGGGGTTTCATGACCCCCCCCCCCTGAGGCACCAATGTGAGTGAAAACACCTTAGGCACTTAAGTGTTAAATGTTAATGCTCCAGGAGTGTTTTTGCACAATGACATCTCAATGCTTGATATTTCACATCTGTTTCAAGCGGCCATATAATTGTCTCAAAAAATTTAGCTTAGCTCATAAAAGTAAATATTGCCACTTGAACATTGAACTACATCAATTAGTTCTGCTGCATTCTGTGTGTATGTTACGGTATATCAATTATGGAATTGAAGTTCCATGCCTTTTGCATGATATTTTCTGTTTAAGTCTGTGTTACTAACCTATTATAGACTACCTGCTTCAAGCTTGCTCCTGCTGTAACTCCAAAGTCAATATCTCTTAAATGTTTAATTACTTAAAGGTAAACTAAAAGGAATGAACGTTCATCTTCCAATTATTTAGTTCAAAGATAATTCATCGAAACGGCGTAGTCTATTGAGAACATTGTCCACCAGAACGAGCGTGTCTCTGAAGCTCTCTCTCCCTGATTTAAACTACGCAAGGGAAACTCCATATGGCATACCATTATACTGGCGAGACACGTTTGTTAGAAGGCGTAATAATTTTTTTCCCCTATCACTCTAGTACAACATTATTGTAGCAACCACATTGTATAAATTCGGTGCGCACTCCAGAACCCATAATTGGAAGTTTCCAGGAATGCGGGATTGTGCAGAGTGCATGTGAATGATAACACACAGACTTAATTGGCCGTTGAGAAAATGTTTGTTGGTGGAGTGACATGTATCCGCGAGTGATGTCTTTTGCTTCTCGCCTGCTCTCATGCATAAATTCTGCTACATGTGTAATGGCACAGTCACCCCAGGGTATCATCTCAATATTTATTTACCCGTCTAGAAGTACAAAAACTGTCGGTTTGGGTCTTTTTTAAATATGCTTACAATTATTAATATTCATTAATTTTCAGACATTGGTCTGTTTTAAGGCGTGAAAGTACATCCTGTAAACTAGTCCAAATATACGATAGACAGACTGGGAGAATAAGGAATGTGTGGAGGGTTGGTTATTGATCTACATCTGAAAAATTGGCTATTGATTTTCCATCTAGATTGATTGGCTTGTTGGAAGGATTTTCTGCTTCTGAAAAATTGACTATTGATCTGCTTCTGGAAATTGTTATGATCTGCGTCTGGTATTTGGTATTTATTGCTTCTGGAAAATTTGGTTTTGATCTCTTCCTTGAGATTTGATTATGACCACTTGCTTGGGATGTGGTTATTGGATCTTATCTAGGTTGATTATCGCTCTGCTTTCTGTAAATTGATTAATAACCGGCTTTGGGAGGAATTGGTTGTTGACGCTACTTGTGGAAAATTGATTATATATCCAAGGGATGGGTTATTGATCTGCTTCTGGATGATGGGTTTTGATCTGCCCTTCTGATCGTTGGCACGTTATGTTCTATCTTTTATTTTAGAGTCCTTTCATGTCAAAAGTTACTTTCAATTCATTACATTACAATTTTTGTCTCGCCTGAACTTTGTGCGGCAGAGACTTAGTTATTACTTTTCTGTCTGTCTGTCGTGTCTGTCCCGTCCGTCCATCCATCCGTCTTCTGTCTGTCTTCTGTTGTCTGTCATGCTGTCTGTCCGCTCGCCATCCGTGTTCACCTGCTTGTGTCCGGCTTTATCTGGAGTTCTTAAGGGCTTACGTTGGTGTAACTTGGTGGAAAGGAGCGGGTCCATGAGGTTCCTCTCGACTTGATTAGTTTTGGGCGTAAATAGCTAATTAAGTATCTAATTTACATAATTTACGAAAATTTTCCCCGCAAGGCTTGTGGTACAAGTTTTCAGGAGTTCCGTAAGGCGATAATGATGTATTTGTGGAAGGGAGCGGGCTGGAGACTTCTTGAACTGATTAGATTTGGGTTATTTCGGGCACATTAAGTTATGCAAAATGAGCTAATTAATATGCAAAAATCACGTAATTTGCTATAATTTTGAAACGGTACATCGGATACACAAAATTTCTTCACTGCATGAGAGCCTATTATGGTGCGCATCTTGTTGCCAGTTTGCAGTAGTATATCTGCGGCTTTAGGTATGTAAATGAAGCTTAATTAAATAATGATAACTTGCTCGGGGTATTGCGGGGTGTTGGGGACGGGGGGTGGGGTGTTGGGGGAGGGGTTGAGTGTGTTGCGCGGTGATGGGTAGGGGGGTTGGGTGTTGCGGCGGGGTGTTGGGGTGTTGGCGGGGTGTTGGTGAGGGATGGGGTGTTGCGGGTGTTTGGGATGGGGGTGGGGTGTTTGCAGGTGGTGTGTTTCGGGTGTTGGGGAGGGTGGGGTGTTTGCGGGGTGTGTGGTCAAAGGGGTGTGGTGTTTGGCCGGTGTGTTTGGTAGGGGTGGGGTTTGTTGGGGAGGGGTGGGTGTTTGCGGGTGTTGGGGGAGTTTCGGGGTGTTTGGGGATGGGTGGTTGTTGTTTGTTTGTGGATGTTGGGTGGTGTTTTTTTTTTTTGTGCTGTGTGTTTTGTTTTTTTGTGTTTTTCTTTGTTTTGGTGCATTGGTGGTGGTGTTGCGGTCTTTTGTGATGTGTGTTTTTTTTTTGTCGGCTGGTGTTGGTGATTGGTGTTTTTTTTTTCTTCGTTTGTTTTTCCTTTTTTTTGTGTTTTTTTCTTTTTTTTTTTGTCTTTTTTTTTCTTCGTTTTTTTTTTTTGTTCTTTTTTTTTTTTATCCTTTTTTTTTTCTTTTTTTTTTTTCGTTTTTTTTTTTGTTCTGTGGGTTTTGGGGAGGTGTGTTGCGGGGTGTTTGGATGGGGTGGGGGTGTTGCGGTGTGTTGCAGGGTGTTTGGAGGGGGTGGGTGGTTGCGGTAGTGTTGTTGGGGAGGGGTGTTGCGGGGTGTTGGGGAGGGGGTGGGGTGTTGCCAGGTTGGTTGGAGGGTTTAGAGTCCTTGCTGTTGTGTTGGGGATGGGGTGTTGTGTGTTTCAATTGTGTTGTTTGTGGGGGTGGGTTGTTTGTGGTTGTGTGGGTGTTGGGTGGGGTGTTGCGGGGTGTTGGGGGATGGGGTGGGGTGTGTCGCGGGGTGTTGGGGAGGTGTGGGGTGTTTGGGGGGAAGGTGGGGTGTGGGTGGGTTGTGTTGGTGTTGGGGAGGGGGTGGGGTGTTGCGGTGGGTGTTGGGGAGGGGGTGGGGTGGTTGCGTGTGTGTTGGGAGGGGGTGGTGTTGCGGGTGTTGGTGAGGGTTTGCAGCAAGGTGTTGGGATTGGGTGGGGTGTTTGCGGTGTGTTGGTGAGGGGGTGGGGTGTTTTGGCATGGTGTTAGGGAGGAGAGTGGGGTGTTAGGGTGGGGGTGTGGGTGTTGCGGGGTGTTGTTGATGGTTGTGTTTTTGGAAGGTTTGTTTTGTTTGCTTGTTTTTGGGTTTTTGGTTAGGTTTGTTTGGGATGTTGCGTTGGTGTTGTGGAGGGGTGAGTGTTACGAGGCATTGGGGGTGTTCAGGGTGTTGGAGAGGGAGTGGGGTGTTTGTGGGTGTGTTGGGGAGGGGAGTGGGGGTTGTGGGGTGTTGTGGAGCGGGGTGGGGTGTTTGCGGGTGTTGGTGAGGTGTGGGGTGGTTGCAGGGGTGTTTGGGGAGGGAGTGGTTGGTTTTGTTTTTGGGGTGTTGCGGAGGGGTTGGGGTGTTGCGGGGTGTTGTTAGGGGGTGGGGTGTTGCTGTGGTGTTGGGGAGGGGGTGGGTTGTTTGGAAAGGCTGTTATTTTTGGTTCTGGTGTGTTTTTTTTTTCTGTTGTTTTTTCGATTTTTTTGTTTTTTTCTTTTTTTTTTTCTTTTTGTTTTTCTCTTTTTTTTTTCTTGGATTTTTTTTCTGTGCTTTTTGTTTTTTTTCTTTTCTGTTTTTTTTCCTTGTTTTTTCTTTACCTTGTTTCTTTGTTTTTTTGAGTTTTTTTTTTTTTTGCGTGTGTTGGGTGAGGGGTGGGGTGTTTGGAAGGGGGTGGTGTGTTGCGGGGTGGGGGTGTTGGGGAGGGTGGGGGGTAATTGCGGGTGTTGTGGGAGTGGTGGGGGTGGTGTTATGAGGCATTGATGGTGTTGCGATGGTGTTGGTGAGGGGAGTGGGGGTTGGGCGGGTTTTTGGGCTGGGGCGGGGTGTTGCTTTGTGTTGGGGGGTTGTGTGTTGCGTGGTTGATTGGTAGGTTGTGTTTTTGTTTTGGTGGTTTTGTGTTGATAGGGTGGGTTGTTGCGGGTTTTGGGGAGGGGATGGGGTGTTGCGGGGTGGGGGGGATGGGAGGATGGGGTTTGCATAGGGGTTGGGTGTTTTAGTGTATTGGGGGGGGTGGGGTTTTGGGGAAGGGGGATATCTGCATTCCTCCACTTTATCTGTCTTGCACAACTTCTTTGCGAACACTCTACTTTGTTACAGTTGCCATCTGGTGTGCTGCTCTTTGTTTAACATCGCTATAACGCGCAAGCAGGAGACTTGTGGTTCGAGGAACCGCCCTTGTTAATGCAAATGAATGCTTCAAACAGGCTGAAGGAATTTTTTCAAAATTTGAAGAAAATTTTACAAGCTTTATTGCCCTGCAACCTTAACAACTGGTGACAGAGAGCATGTAGCCTCCTATAACATAATGAAAATGCGCCCTACCCAAAGATTTGCCCTTTAATATCTGAAGCCCCCCCCGCTGTGCAAGAGTCTAAAACAGCTTGACATTAATAACATCAATACTCAACTATTTGAAAGAGAAGCGTTCAGTTACACCTTGTAGTTGGAAGCTTTTTTTGTCTCTCATCCTCACTAGTTACATAAGTTCTGGTGACCATTGTTTTTATAAGTTCAAGTAAATTTGGTAGGAATTGTGAGGGAAAATCCATAGCCCTGAGGGCTTGAAGTGTACCAGACATGAAGTGTGATGTCACGGCCCATCACATTCTGTATCAATTGTGCACAAAGCGAATATTCTCCCATAATGTTTATTATTGACATTGATTTCTGGAGTTGAATCTTTGTCTGCAGTTTACTGAACAGATTTCAAAACCCTTGGTTGAACTTTTGGGTAATGTACAGGCAAGCTTGGTTTGGATTTTATTTACAGCTTGGAATTACTCTAGGCCTATTATTTTTAAGTCTCACACCTAAATGCAAGCTCTTGTTATGGCAATGTGTTGACTCACTATCTATCTATCTATCTATCTATCTATCTATCTATCTATCTATCTAGCTATCTGTCTGTCTGTCTGGTCCTTCTGTCTGTCTGTCCTGTCTGTCTGTCTGTCTGTCTGTCTGTCTGTCGTCTGTCTGTCTCTCAGTCTGTCTGTCTCTCTGTCTGTCTCTCCTGTCTGTCTTCTGTCCTGGTTCTCTCTGCTGTCTGTCTGTCTGTCTGTCCTGTTTTATCTTGCCAAACCTTGGGCCAATATTGCAGCGAAATCGGTCAGAATCATCATTGACCCAAGGCCCATGTGGGGGGGTTGTCACAGATTTGGGTCAAGGTCACGTGGGCCGATTAAGGGCATTCTTTAAAAATCTATAATTTCCTTCTTGTGCCATACAAAAAAAAAAAGCAACAAATCAATTGTATAGCACTACTTGGGTTTAGAAGAAACCGCTGCCATTCCTATGGGGTTTAAACAATTGGGTCAAAGGTCACATGGGTTCCATTAAAGGGCATGCTTTGAAAATCTATAAATTCCCTTCTTGTGCCCAATCAATTGTTATAATCGCTAGACTTGGTTAGAAGAACCGCTGACCAAGGTCCATATGGGGTGTTATAACAGATTGGGTCAAAGGTCACATGGGCCAATTAAAGGGCATTCTTGAAAATTAAAATTCCTTTCTTGTGCTACAAATCAATTGCCTATAATAACTAGACTTGGTTAAGACCCAAGGGCCATATGGGGTGTTAGCAGAATTTGGGTCAAGGGTCATGTGGGCCGAGTAAAGGGGCAATTCTTCCTTGAAAATCTATAAATTTCTTCTTGTGGGCCACAAATCAATTGTTATAATCACTAACTTGGTTAGAAAACTGCTGACGCCAGGTCCATATGGGTGGTTCACAGATTTGGGTCAGGTCACTTGAGCCAATTAACGGGGCATTCTTTGAAAATCTATAATTCCTTCTTGTGCCACAAATCAATTGCTATAATCACTAGACTTGGTCAGAAACCGCTGACCCCAGGCCCATGTGGGGGTGTTCACAGATTTGGGTCAAAGGTCAACTTGGGGCCGATTAAAGGGGCATCTTTGAAAATCTATAAATTCCTTCTTGTGCCACAAATCAATTGTTTAACTCACTAGACTTTGTTAGAAGAACTGCTGACCCAAGGTCCATATGGGGTGTTCACAATTTGGGTCAAATGTCATTTGGGCCAATTAAAGGGCATTCTTTGAAAATCGATAAGTTCCTTCTACTGTGCCACAATCCATTTTTATAATCACTAGACTTGGTTAGAAGACCGCTGACCCAAGATCCATAGGGGGTGTTCACAGACAGATTTGGGTCAGAGGTCGTGTGGGCCAATTAAAGGTGCATTTCTTTGAAAATCTATAACTTCCTTCTGTGCCGCAAATCAATTGCTATATCACTAGATTTGGTCAGATGCACTGTTACCCAAGATCCCTGGGGTGTTTCAGTTTTGGGTCAAGTCACATGAGCCAAATAAAGGGGCATTCTTGAAAATCTATAAATCCTTTTTTGTTGCCCCAACGCAATTTTTTTGTATAATCTCTAACTTGGTCAGAGAACGCTGAACCAGGCCCTACAGGGAGTTCACAGTTCACAGAGTTGGGTCAAAGTCCTGTGGCTCGCCATTAAAGGTGCTTCTTGAAATCTACTCATTTCCTTCCTTAATCAGTGCCACAAATCAATGGCGATAATCACCAAATGTGCTCAGAAGAACACTGACTCCAGAGCCGCATATATGGTGTTCACAGCAGATTTGGGTGAAAGGTCATGTGGGCCGATTCCTTGATTGATCTTGAACTGCGGGCCTTCTCTAAATACTAAGGCCCTGTCTCAAGATCATCGGGGCAAAATTTCTCCACCATCCTCCCTCATGTCAGTCTATATTTGTATATATAATGCAAACAGGGGTAACTACTCCTAAACGTCCTCTTACTTAGCTCATGGTTGAACTTTTCACACGATTAATATCGCCACAATGGAAAAGGTTTTGACCCCCGGGTTGGTGTCAAAATAAAAAGAAAGGGAATAAAATACTCTAATGTAAAACCCCCCGGGGTGCTATTCCTAAATGTCTCTTAAATGCTCATGTGGGGACTTTTTCAGATTAATATCTGCACATAGAAAATGTTGTGCCCCAGGGTGGTGTGCACATATTAATAACCTGCTGCTCAACAGCACCATTGGTGCTCTTGGTTAATTTTTGGCAGTGGTATGTAGGTCAAATTGTCAACCTCCCCACAGATTTCCAAACACGTTTGTCTCTCCGCCTACTACTTGGTACATTGACCAATAACTTCATCTATTCAGTCAAAGAACCTGGACCAATTCCTCTTCTTGTTTGTAAACAGTTTTGACTTTCAATGACCTGTGTGACGCTTTGTCTCTGTTATGGCCTATGTCTGGGCCGATGATTTTGGCCACGAGATAGTGTCTCCTTGTTCCAAGATATGGTTCACGTTGTGCCTCGGAAGCTTTGGGTAGAAGTGGGTGGAAAGGTGAGGGTGGGGCTATGTCGACGGGAGGGAAAAGATGTGGATTATAGGAGTAGATAGGCAAACATTGAATCATTCACATTCGATAAAGTGGTTGATCGATATTAGGAGAAAAAACAGACGAGACTGAGAAGGGGTGTGTGGCAAATGTTTGTAAAAAAATCTGGATTAGACAAAATAGAATAAGAAGTGGAATGAGGGTACAAAATACATTCTGCGCTTGGATGCGGCTTGGGCGATGCGCATACTGGTGCGGCGAGCCACCACAACTACTAAAAAGGTTCAATTCGTCTTGTAATCCGAAAATCGAGGTTCGTCCCACTCCAAGCGTAAAATTTTACTTCATGTATTATTTTTATCTTAGAGTTAAAGATTGCACTTAAAACATCAGAGTGGCGATTGAAGCAGAAATCAGTGAATAGCTGCTTATGAGATAATTAACTGCTTTGGTCCTGGACCATAATATCATACCAGAATCTCACACGTGCATGCCTGTCAAGGGTATCTGCAAGCTTTATTAGTGCAAATATGCGGTCTTTTCAGACCATAATCTCACACGTGCATGCCTGCCGGGTATCTGGGCCAGCTTTTTTTAGTGCAATATGCGGTCTTTTCAACCGAATCTCCCACGGGCAGCCTGCCAGGGTATCTGGCAAGCTTTTATTAGTGCAAATATGCGGTCTTTTCAGACCAGAATCTCACACGTGCATGCCTGTCCGGGTATCTGGCAAGCTTTTCAATTAGTGCAAATATGCGGTCTTTTCAGACCAGAAATCTCACACGTGCATGCCTGCCAGGGTATCTGGCAAAGCTTTTTTAGTGCAAATATGCGGTCTTTTCAGACCAAATCTCACCGTGCATGCCTGCCAGGTATCTGGCAAGCTTTTATTAGTGCAAATATGCGGTCTTTTCATACCAGAATCTCACACGTGCATGCCTGTCAGGGTATCTGGCAAGCTTTTTTTAGTGCAAATATGCGGTCTTTCAGACCAGAATCTCACACGTGCTGCCTGCCAGGGTATCTGGCCCAAGCTTTTTTTAGTGCCAAATATCGGTCTTTCAGACCATAAAAAAGAATCTCACTGCGTGCCTGCTGCCATGGTATCAGGCAAGCTGTTATTAGTGCAAATATGCGGTCTTTTCAGACCAGAATCTCATCACGTGCATGCTGTGCAGGGTATCTGGCAAGCTTTTTTAGTGCAAATATGCGTCTTTTCTGCAGGTAGCTGTTGCCAGTGCTTCTAAATTGATTCATCTTGGGTATTTAAAGCAGTCATTCCTAAAATTATTTGGTCATGTCTGCAGAATTTCCACTGTTTGGTGCTGTAAAATTTAATCCTCTCTTCCTGTAAGGGGTTTTCCTTGATTTTTTTAATTGGGCTCTGTTGTTTTTGGTTTGGGGTTCTAGTGGTGGATCCCCTCACAATAATTTTGTGAAGTCCAATTCTTGTGGCATTGGCTAATATTAAGACAAAGTGTCTTGTAAGGCCCCAGTGCATCGGCGTTGTAGCGATAGGGTATCGAAATAGAGGTCCAGGGTTGAACCCTACTTTTTCAGTTACCATAAATTGGTCTCCAAAGAAGGGGGCATGCACTGTGGTTCAGATATCTGCAGTATCAAACTGCTAGCCAAAAAACACCAAACTGTTTGGGCCAGTAGCGGGGAGATTTTGCAACAGAACCTAATTTTAGGGTGGACCTGTTTGCTATAGATACTGTTTATTTGGAAAGTTTTTTCCGCCATGATGATTGACCTGACCATGTCATGATTGACTTCAGATGCTTGGGTGTTTTTTGCAGTGCATTGTGGACCCACACATTCATCATGACCTGACCATGGTTATTTGAAATTTCAGTCCCCATACAGAATGTAAATACTGAATTCTGCTATGCCTTCCATAGGATATGGAATTTTTCTGAATAGCCAATTATGCCAAAATGTTTGGAGCCTATGGGAGGTGGCATCTGTACTTTTGCTGGATGACTAATAAAAAGCAATGCCAAAATGTTCGACTACCAATAAAATAATTCAAACAAATCCTCATTTTCCATGTACAGTAAGTGGATTTTAGACAAATTATCCAGGTATTAATTTGTTCTATTGTAATTTAATTTGAGATATAGAGATAGTGAACCCATCTATCAAAGTAAGAATAAATTGAATGGTCTAAAATAGTACTGAAACAACCATTTGCTCATGGATCATTCGTCACAGTAGTAATACATGTCATGTAATTATGCCAAGGAAATGGCAAATACTTCAAATACAAAAAATTGTGGTTGCTCCATTTGGGTTCTTACTCTAGTAGCCTAATAGTCACCTAATATACCCAATTTTAGCTTGTGGTCCAAAATTTTTGACGGGCTGCCGTATGAGAATGGAAAGGAATATGAATTTGCTGTTTGTGACCTCCCCTTAGTTACCCTAACAACTATCCCTGAGGAGAGTTAAACAAAATTCAACCGCGAAAATAACACCACAAAAAAACAAAAAAACTAAAAATATTGTTAATTCATTCATAACTATAGTGCGTATATGCTGAATTAGTTTTTGACATTGTCTTAAAATGTATTAACTGACCCCCCCCCCCAATAATGTGGCATTGCGCACATTTTGATGGTCTCACAACCTCCTAGGTCCAACGGTCTGTAGATACATCATTCGTACTTTCTCTCAAGGGTGTGTGGCCATTTTAGCTATTTCGGGTCAGTGGGATTAGTTATCCAACCAATATTGTTCCCAAACGGTACCGATACAACTCTTTTTCCTGTCCTCCAATTGGCAACATTAAAAAACGAAAGAAACCAGGTGTGTTTACTTATTGCGTCTTCCTGTCTAAACATGACCTGACGTCGATACATTACAATGTGGAAAAACACAAGGTTGTCTGTTTGAGTACTGAACAAACAACCGATTGAACTTGTTCCGTATCATTATAGCAACACGTGCCATGTATCTATGTGTTCTCACAGAGATCAGAGCCTGTACCAAATGAATAATTTCAGGGAAATGGTATGCTTATTTGTGTTTGTCCTTTGTAATTGTTATGTGTATGTCGCCAACAAATATGTTCAATCAGTATGGTGTTAACCCATCCGATACGAGCCAATTCTGTATACGTTATAGCGACATAAGTCGGTGGCTTTAGAGATTGCGTCCCCCAATGCTTGCAGGTCAGTGAAAGCCTTCTAAAAAGAATACCAGCATTGACTGAGGCTTGTTTGGACTATTTAGATGCATTTTTCTGCTGATTCTGACTATGCCCGGGAAAAATAAATAATTTTGACCTTTTTGAAACACAATTGACAGATTTTGATCGTTGAGTGTCTGGAGTCACTTGCCGTGTTCAAAGGATTAAAGGTGCTTGTTCCGATTTATGTCTATTGTGTTCTCCACTTCATATGAGAACCTGACACTTGCACATACAGGTACGCCCTGTCAAGTACCGTGGGAAACGAACTTGCAGTTTTGATGGTAGAAGCAATAATGCATATTGCAAAGCCCTATTCAATACTGTGTTAATATTGATGGTTAACCATTAAAACGGCAGTTTTTCGTTTCTATCTTGGGAATGAAATAGATTTGAGGGCTCAAATTTCAGGACGACAATAAGAAAAATACGGCCTTTCATCTGATTTCAAAATCGATACTACTTCCGGGTAAATCAGGGGGTCCCAAAGATGATCGGAACATGCTTCTTTTAGGTCAGAGTAAAGAACTTACTTTGTCTACGAGCATATACAATTTGTCTAATTTTGTGACATCATTACTGTGGGATTGCTTTGGTAGTGTGTGTATCTGTGTACTAACTGAGGTATACTTGTGGGACTCCATTTCTTATTTTTTTGCTTTCATCATAGCTTGTGTGTCTAATTTTGTTACACAAGTAGCAAAATTACACACACAAGTGTCTAATTATAACAAAAATCATACAAGTATACCATCATTGACTTGTCTGTGTGTGTGTGTTTGTGTGTGTCTGTTTGTGTGCATTTGTGTGTATTACAAATTTAAGGAACATTACAGTATTATAGAAAAATTTTTTTTTTTTTTTTTTTTGTATGTTGGAGTACTGAACAAACAACAGATTGAACTTGTTCCGTATCATTATAGCAACACGTGCATGTATAGAGTGTGTTCTCACAGAGATCAGAGCCTGTACCAAATGAATAATTTCAGGGAAATGTATGCTTATTTGTGTTTGTCCTTTGTATTGTTATGTGTGACATCATTACTGTGGGATTGCTTTGGTAGTGTGTGTATCTGTGTACTAACTGAGGTATACTTGTGGGACTCCATTTCTTATTTTTTTGCTTTCATCATAGCTTGTGTGTCTAATTTTGTTACACAAGTAGCAAAATTACACACACAAGTGTCTAATTATAACAAAAATCATACAAGTATACCATCATTGACTTGTCTGTGTGTGTGTGTTTGTGTGTGTCTGTTTGTGTGCATTTGTGTGTATTACAAATTTAAGGAACATTACAGTATTATAGAAAAGAGTTAAGATTCTTGCATTATGCACATTGCAATGGAATCAAGTTTAACACTTATTCCCATGGCTATTTTTAAGTGCTCTTTGTTTTGTTTTGGTTCCACACATCTTTATTTTCTCATGTATTAAGCATTCATGCCACATCTTTCATTGACAAAAATGAGCAAGGTTTTACAAGTCAAAGCTATCTTCAGTAGATACAATAGCCCTGAAGTATCTTTGGCCAAAAATAACATAACCACCGTATGTTTACTCACCGTGCAAATGTATACGCATTCTATAAATAGATTCTCCCCACCTCTGATCCCAAGGCTTACTGGGTAGCGCTGGCAGACTTTCAATTTTGTAATTTGTATTCAGACCCTGTTGAGTTTCATATTTCTTTCTGCTATTCTTTTCCTTGTCTGTGCAAAATTTTAAAAATAATATTTGTGATCTAAAAATATTGTCTCCTTAATTCATCATTTCTGCTACTTTAAAAGAGTTTGGGCTAACTTTTTAGAGGGGGTTTGAAATCCTCTGCCAAGTACATTGAAATCCTCCACCAGTCATTTCAAAGGTACACAGTAAGTTTAGAGACAATTAAATATCCTCAAATTTTTTTACCCAAGTTTTTAAAGACACTATCAGTGATTCACCCGAAAGAGTGAAAATATTTGAAATTTGCAGAAATAGCTTAAAAGTGAAGGATAAATCTGTAGAATCCTCATAAGATTTTTTTCCAACTAAAAAAAATGACAGAAAAGGAAGAAAACAGTAGTTTTCAAAGATATGAACTTCTTATTCTTCTTGTTCTTATTAGGCTGCGTTTGGTCCTATCACTTGCAGGGTATGTTAGGATACCTATACTTGTTCCAGACATGCCAAAATCTGATTTTTGATGATTTTTTCAATTGTCTGATTTGTCAAATCATTGATAGTGCCTTAAAGGTCCATGGTGAGGTATCATTGTGATATTGTGTTTATATAAATTTGCTCAAATTTGATTTTAATTTAATGCAGTGAACAATGTGGTATGCTAGTCGATAGGACACAGTGTAAACTTGCAAGGAAAAATGTGGGTAACTAGACAAAATATTTGTTTGAAAAGATGATGGAATCTAGCAGTGATAATGCACTTAAAGGCTCAAAGGGGCATCTTGTAATCAATATTTTCATCCCCTCCAATTTGCCTAAAAAGTTATATTTTTAATCATCTGAAATAAGCATTAGTGTTGCATGTATGCTTTATCCGATGTACAAATATGATTGGCTCTGCAAAGAAATTCGCAATGTCGTATTTTCTGTCCATAAAACAAAAGATTTACAGCACTTTGGCACAACTTGATACAAGCATTTGTTAGTAACTCCAAAATGTAATTTTGGGAGTAAGATTTTCTCAAGGATATCTGGTGAACTATATACCGAAGGCGCTAGAATTGCAAAATGTACCTTTAAGGAAATATACTGTTGGTTTCCTAAGATAAAAACTGTTTATTTACCCTTCAAACTTTTGCAACACATGTAATGATGTTGCTGGCCATAAAATGAAGGCACTCCACAATTGCCCTCAGCGCTCTCATAAGGCTATTTTGTTCATCAGTATAATATGCTAAAAATGGTAAATGTTTGACTGCTATCTACAGTAGACAGCCATACTGTCACAGAAATCTTGGAAGCCTACATACAATTTTACATTACATCTGAACTTTTTGTGTCGCCTGCCTTAAGGCAGGAAGACACATAGGGATCTCTTTGTCCACTGTTTTCTGTTGTTGTCTGTTGATACCTGTTGTTGTCTGTTGTTCTTGATATCTGTTGTTGTGAAAAAGGGGTAACATTTGCCTGTAATATCCACATACTTTGATGGATTTAAACCAAACTTGAGTCATAGATGAAACATGGGATCCTTCATTTGCTGATGAGATCAAAGGTCACATACCAAGGTCAAAGGTCATGTGAGGTCAAGTTTTAATTGCAACAAAGGTTCAATTGGAACAAAAGTTCAATTGGAACAAAACCTGAGTCATAGGTGCAATATTAGCTCCCTCATTCCTTGAGGTCAAAGGTCACATGCCAAGGCCAAAGGTCATATGAGGCCTATCATTTACAAACTGCAATGGCAAGCGCCACATATGATCCGAGGAACAATGTATTTTTTTTAATGCCAGTTGGGGAAAGACTACGCATAAGATTACAGAAATATGCATTTCTAGAGGGCACATGTGGCCCAGTGGATCAGCGTTCGGCCCGCACGTCTAAGTTTGTGGGTTCGAGCCCCGCTGGGGTCAATGTCTTTCGTCCTTGAGTAAGGCGCTTTACTTCAATTACTCCTCTCTACCCAGGTGTATAAATGGGTACTAACTGGCCATTATTCAATGCTGGGAAGGTAACAGACTCGCTGTAGATGAGGTGTGGCGATCCCACTACAGCAACATTATATGGTGGAGTCTGGCCCAATCGCTTCGAAAGAGAGATGGGCACTCCGTTCCTGTGTACACAGGTCCGTCCCCTTTACCTTTACTTTTTTACCTACTGGTACAAGGTGGTAGAAAAACTGAAACACTGAATGCATTAAGATTGAAATCCTTCTGTCATGGTATGACACAAAATGAACACGTTTGAAAGTGTATCTGTTTGATGGTTGCTGGTCACAACTGTACACGTACATGCTACTCTGAAGGCAACACACACACTTAAGATATTGATGTGAACTTGGCCGAATAAATCAATAGGTCAGACCTGTTACTGCCCGTTGTCCTCATCATCACTTGACGCATATTTGAATAAAGCCCTGACTTGGCTTGGCGTTGACATTGCTGCGTGTAGCACTTTAGCCAGGTTAAGTACATGCCGGGATTGACTGAGCTACAGTCAGTGTTTTGCTGCATTTAGTGAGGTGGTTAGACTTGTTGCAAGAACTCATTTCTTGTTGAGGGAGAAGGATAAAGGAAGTAGTTGAAATAATATGTACATGTATTGCCTACTTTACTTGTCCTGTTGGGCCCAAAGCAGATACTGCAAAGGGTATAGTGTTAAATCTAGCTACTGTTTGGTAGTGTTTTCTGGTTATAAACCATGTTATATGCTTGTCATTTTAGTTAGTTTGTCTTATCATGTTAACCCCCGGGCACTACTTGACTGTCTATTAGCATCTAAGCACTATTTTGATCGGTTACTTGGAAGATTATTATCATGTAATGAGGAGTTACTGTAAGAATGTTGGTATAGTTTACACAGAGCTATAGAAGCACTATTGTGATTGGTTAAAGAAAAAAAGGTTGTCTCCGCTTCCTGTAGCTCAAAACCCTAAGCACTATGCATTTTTTTAGTCAAAAAAGCTATGGCACTACACAGAAATTATTTTTACTGCATTTTTAGCCACCTTTATTTCTGGCGGGTTTACTGCCAAATTTGCCTTTATTTATTTTTAAAGTCGCTCATACATCAAACAAACAAAATCTGCTGTAAAATATAAATTTTTTGCAACTAAGCGAGCAGGAACTGAGACAAACCATTTTTGTGGAGGATCTTAGTAAATAATGAATGTGGGTTGCTTGAAATGTTTTTGATCCTAGCAGATCATTTACAAGGCAAACATTTTCTGTGCTATGATCAAAGCATCAGTACTAGATGTATCATATTCTTGATGAACTTGCATTGTTATAAGGCCTGCCATTTTTTTATCGAACAAAATGTACTTGTTTTGTTGGTTATGTACCATCAAACCCAGACAGAATTATTAATTGTTACATGTCATTAACCCACTTTCTATATTTAGAGGTGTTGACCGATTGCTCATAATTATCAATAGAACATGTTATTTCACTCAACTAAATGACCTACAAGTTACAACACAGTAACAAATGCACTTGCAGTAATTGGCTGCACATTAAAAAAAGCATAGTTAAAGGGATAAGCAGCGATTTGCTAATACAAAACATCGAACAAAATTATCAAAATTAGTATTTTGGTATTTTGTTACTAACATAGATGTGCTAAGATAACATGCAAGTGTTTGGCTTGAAATCTGTGTATTAAAGATAAGGTGGTACTTTTTATTTGATTCTGTAATTTCTATATGTGCGTATCAAAATTCCGACTTAAGATTAAAAAATCCTTTCCCTGTGAATATTCCAGATTTATAAGCGTATTTTATTGTGCACCCAACCTGTACAGTTTGACCTCAAACACAAATATTATTGATTGTTGTTTATTCTGTTAATCGGCTGCTTAGTGTAGATTTTGAGACGTCATCAATGTAGGTCTATTTGCGGGAGAAGGTATGAAAAATTTCCTCAAATATTTTTTTCAGTATTTGGTATTTCTGTTCCTACATTAAAGTAGTTATATGCAATGGTACTTATCTTTGATGTATAAGCTAAAAAATGCATATAATTTTTTTTTTATTCTCTTGCAATATCACTGCTTATCCCTTTGAGGGTAAGTGTCCTTTTCAGTGAGATGTGTATGCTATTAGAAACATAAGAATGTTACATGTTTTAGGAGATGATGTTGGACACATTTGGGCCTGTTCCAAGTTACTTATACATTCACAGGTTTTAATATCAGTTTGATAAATATAATCGCTACACCTGGAAGACATGATTAGGCTCAAATATAGCACTAACCAATGCCTATTTCTAGTTGATAATGATTTGGGCGAGTTGTAAAGTCAGTGGTAAAAACACAGGAACTTGCCAAAGCTAGACTTGTTGTTTGGGCAAGTTGGAAAAAGTTAAGCACAAGTTAAGGCCTGAAATTATTTTGTTGAGGGAAACTACTGATATCCGGTGTATTGTATGTGCAATAAAATATGTCAGGCACATGTCCAACTCCATTATTCCAAGGGAACAAAAAATTGTGTTAATTAAGGTGACGAAAAAAAACCCCGTTTTACAGGCGGGCGGACCTTTCAAGTAGGGTCAGTCGGTCAATTGATTGATTTTTCTCCACCTTTGGAGTTTAAAATTGGCCTAAAATAGCCCAAAAATATTTTTTAAAAATCTTGAGAAAAAGTGAACAATTTTTACAAACATTTTATTTTTAAAATAGAAGATTTTGCCCCAAAACAGCTGATTTTGGCAAAATTTAAAAAAATCCAAAATTCAAAATCTGGGTCGGTCTGGTCCATAAAACACATTTTGTTTTTCTTCATCCCCTAATGGGCTAATAACGTCCGGCTCACGGGCAAAAAAGTGAAAAGAGTTTATTTAGCATAAGGATCGTGTCTTTTTCTCCTAATTTTACTTCAGTAACAGGTATCAATATGAATATGTTATGTTATAATTATTGTAGTGCACGATGTTTCTTTTTCTGCTTTAATGGTTTCAATTTGTCAAAGACATAGAGTACCAGTTCCAAAATCTTACTTTATCAAAATAGAGATAAGTGGGATGTGTTCTAGTGTCCCTTAACTGCATATGCAATTGGGTAACATGTGAGTGTTTTTGAACTATGCAATTACTTGTAGGATTCTGCATTATATGCTGACTCACTAAGTACAAGATGGAACCACTGATAAAGTACATTTGAGGTAATTATAGAGGAGGCCAGGGTTTACGTCATTCTGAGATAACTGATGCAGCTGTAGTGTATTTTGGTCTTAAAGTGAAGCACCTCTTATAAAATGTGTAGAATATTTATAGCGATGTCTTCAGACTGTTACTCAGAGGGGTAATTTCATTACGTAATGTTATAAGCCAATCAGAGATACTGTCAGAAAAATGGTAGTCCTCAGACAGGCCTCTGGGCTGTTCTCAGTAACTTATTTGGCACAAACATGCTTATTTTCACTGATTACCAATAATAAAATGAGCGAGTTTGCAGATGCTGTTTCGCGCCCACCAAGGACTAAGTTCCAAATAGATTAAAATATCAGAACTGTGTATTATTACTGTGTTAAAATCATCACACTGGCCATAGCAACTATGAACATATCCGAGCCCATGCTATTTTGGACGCCATATTGAAAATGTGCAAAAACATTGTAGCTGATCTTTGTGATGGTATACTTTCTGAACAAACCACGTACCTGATGATGCCCTTGGATGTCTGAGGATCATTCTATATTCGAGGGTCACTTAGCCAAATCAACGATAAATTTCATTTTTCCATGCAGTAAGGTTTATGTAGTAATGGGCTTGGGCAGTAACATATACCCGCCATCACGCGTTTGCCAGTGAGCTCGTCGAATCAAGATGACCGTCGGTACTCTAGCCTTTTATTAATCTATCTCTATGGTCCTCAGAAGATCAGTGAACTCTACCCCATTCAATGGGAACATGACCTTTCTTTGCCTAGTTTTTCATACCATATCACTGATTGGTTGTTCATTGAGTTCTGTAGTGCAATTAGCCAATCAAATCATTTGGTAGTGCCAATTTTAGGTTAAGGCAAGTAATTCACTATGTGTGTATGTGGGGCTATACTTGTACTCAATAGTGTAATAGTATGTCTAATCTATTGATTCTGTAAGGGGATGAAATCGGTACTAAGCAAACAACTTTTTTTTTTAAACTTTGAGCAATCTGTTCCATCCGAGGAGTTTTACATTTGCATTTTCTATTGCATCAAAAGCAAAGATTTTAAAGATTTGTAAACAAGAAAGAACACTCTGGTGTAAAGGGCGGATGTCTCCAGAATGGCAAATATTGATGCTTTTGTTAAGTTGTTTCTATTCATAGTAAAATTCAGGTCGATCTTTTTAAGCACAACAACAAACAATCAAACTGAGAGTTGTATTTACTATAGTTTGTTCACCATAAACTACAGTGGCATTAAATTACTTGGACAGGAGATACGCACACCTCAGCGCATTCTTTGACCAATTTTTGGAATAGTAGGCTTTTTTGGAATAGTGAACCTTCACAATAGTGGTTTTCAATTTGAGATGAACTTTTTTACTATAAGGAGAGAAACATGTTACTATGGATAAATGTAATCTGACAAAACATGTAAACCTTAGTCACAACTTTTAGAGCAAACGCAGCATTGGAAGTCAACTCCAATCAGCATGCCAGTCTATGTACTTGGCCCAAGTCTAGCTTTCATAGCAGTCCTGTTTAGCATTGCAGTGAGTGAGGCACTCCAGAGATAGACTTGATTGAGTTTGGACAGCTCGTGTATGTGCAGCAATTGAATTATTTATATCGGGAGGTTGCCCCATCAACCATTGAGCTGCATTATTATGGGTAGAGCCACCACCTTGTGTTATACACCCTAGGTTACAGGTGTAAACATGGGTGGGGCTATATAAACTGTTATCATTTGGCATGCGCTTGACAAATAATCATGGCCTTAATAACTTGTGACTGGTTAAATAATATTTTCACAGGAGGGAATTTTGATTGAAGGCACTATCATTGAATCTAATGATTTATTTTAATATTCAGAATTTGAATTCAGAACTTAAAATTTGAAGGATGATGGTGCATTCAGAGTCCAGCTTTCCATCACTTTAGTCTTTTGCACATGCTATGCACAGTGTGCTGAATTATGTGTATCGTGGATAAGAGATAAGCATCAGTCAAGTATTGAAAATTGCAGGACCTTAAAAGGGATGAGCAGCACTTTGCTAATCCAAAACATCGAAAAAATCATCAAAATTCATATTTTTGTTACTGGCATGGTTATGCGAACATAAGTGGTTGGTTTGAAATCCGCGTATTTAAGACAAGGCAGTACTTTTTATCTGATTCTGTAATTTCTATACGTGCGTATCAAAATTCCGACTTGAGATCAAAAAAGCCTTTCCCGGTGAATATCCCAGATTTTAAGCGTGATATTGTGCACCATGCTCAATACAGTTTGACCTCAAAAACGTTGTTGATATTTGTTTATTCTGTACTGGTGTAAACCACAATCAGCTGTTTAGTGTAGGTTTTGAAACGCCATTGCTGTATGTCTATTTGCGGGAGACGGTATGACAAATTTCTTCAAATAATTCATTTTTTTCACTATTTGGTGGTTTGTTTCTACATTAAAGCAGTTATATGGAATTGTACACACTTATCCCTGATTCATAAGTTTAAAAAAATGTATTTCTACATTTTTTTATTATCTCGCATTATCGCTGCTAATCCCTTTAAATGCACCTTAAATCTATAGAATTCTCAAATGGTATATTGTGTCGTCTGCAAGAATTGCAGAAGGCACATAGGGATTACTCTGGTCGTATGTCTGTGTCTATGTCTGTCTGTGTCTGTGGTCAAAATGTTAACCCTTACTATATTGCATGCCGTATGAGTTCCGTAAGAGCTATGGTGATGTAACTTGGTGGAAAGGAGGAGGCGGGGTGGGGTGACATATTGTTGACCTCATGTGACCTTGGTGACCTCATGTGACCTTTGGCCCCATTCATAATCCGCGACGGCAGACGACACTCGCAGTCCGGTGACCGCGATGTATTTTTAATATGAAAAGTTTTTCAAAAAAGAAAAGAAAATGGCAATTGGAAAAAATACAAATCTCCATTCAGCTGTGTGTTGCAGGAGTGTCCATAAGAGAAACGCAATACCAGAATCTCCAGTTTTATATCTTTATTTGATTGCCATCGATCTTGAATGGTATGGTAGGATGCCCATACCCTGTTACAAAATATAAAATAAAGGATATTGATTTTTTTCTGATTAGCAAATTGCTAATATTGTTAAATTGGTTAGACCTTTTGATATCGCGACTTTATAAAAATGAAACAATTTTATTTAGACACAGTTGACTTATCATTGTATTAATTAGACACCTGTGTGCATCCTGAAAGTACATTTGAGCTGAAAATAATTTAACATAAATAGCTTTTTTAGTTTTATTCTTCTTTCGAGTCATTTATATCTCAGCTTAAACAAAAATTAATACAATTTTTATTAGACACAGTAGACACACTTTAAAGTATTCCTAGAAAATAAAGAAATGTTGAAATCAGGGGGGGTTCCTTTTAATAGTAGAGGAATCACAGTTGTTGAAACTAATTTATCTATGTTCTAGTAAGGATTGATGCAGAGGGTGTTTTTGGATCAATCCCATAAATGCATGTATGGGCCTTATTACTGTATTTACTAAACACCATGTCAGTACTTAGGGATACATAGTTTCCAAAAGTTCAAGAACCAAGACATTTCAGGAGCATGCGAAAATTATAAGTACTACTGCTTTGTAGCTAAAATGAGCATAAAAGGTTAGGGTTTCTATTGTTAAAAAAAATTATATTAGGATTTTGTGGGATCACATGACCCTATTGAGGGAAATTCCAAAACTAGTGCATTGTGGGACGAACTCAATATACCTCTGGGCTGAATGTGTACCAGTTGTACATAAATGATTTAAGGTGACATGATACAACATGTAGTTTTATACCTCATATATAGATCACTAGGTCTCTGATTGGTTAAAAAGTGGAGGCATAAATTCAACTAGCTCAAGAATTGAACCAAAAATGAACTATGCCTGGCAGAGCGGGCATTAGTTCAGGAACTATGCCGGGGCACATCTTCCAAGCGTAAAGGACTGTCGTACGAACTATTTATCCGTAGATGGTGTCCATATTGAAGCTGTGTAAGAGATGAATATAATCAGCCCCTGATCGTATTTTGTTTACTGTACTGTGCAATGGCTGAATCGCAGCTCAGACCATCAGTATAATGCTTTGAGCTTGAAGATGAAGATCTGAAAGCATCAGAGTGCAAGCTCATAGGGCTAATATACCAAATGGCAGGTAAAGAACACCGTGAGCTATTCGCGGATTATAATTTGACACTGATGACGCGGCCATCTGCAGGCCATGTAAAAACTGCCGAATTCGGGTGCGATCATAGAGTCATGAAATGCAAGGAAAAGGTGTACGGCATCTTGCCGACAAAAAAAAGGCCCAGGGGGGAAAAAAGTCGGAAAATTACGGCAATCCGTTTTGGTTCCAACAACACTTCCTCAACACAAGAAAGGTTGATTGTTAATTCTTCACAAGTTTTGCACCCTAAGTTATACACAAAATTGTTAAACCATCATGCCATGCCATGGCCTACACCATGGCGATCCTGTCGAGGGATCGGCCACAGCGATCCTGTAGCTGGGGGTCCCTCAACAATATAGGGTTAAATACTTGACATCAAGTTTAAGCTTTACATCAACTTCAAAAGCTCCCCTTAGTGTTGGTTTTGGATCCAAAATCATCTATCTGCCAAATGCGTAATTTGATGTAAAAGTAATTTTTTCTTCCCTATATATGACCGCAGACCCAACGACAGGATCATGATCATGATGATATAGGCTGGGTTAGCTCCTGGCTTATAATGTTCTCTTCACCAATCAGATGACAAAATCTATATATTCGGTATATAAAACAAATATTGACTGCTTTTATTCGGAGCATGGTTGAAACTAATAGGCCCTCGGTGATCTCGACACCATAACTATGCCCTCGGCTTACGCCTCGGATAGTTGGTTCGAGATCACCTTGGGCCTTAGTTTTCAACCATGCCCCTCATAGCAGTCCATATTGTATATTATGTCACTACTGGAAACCTCATAGCATGCCCCATGATCATATTATACAGAAATATATGATCAAATGTCAGAGTTTCAACTTAACAATTTCCATATGCAAAAATTTTACAAATCTTATCCAAAGAAGTGTAATCATCCTAGTCATACTCATTTTTCGAGATGAATCTTTCAGCCTTTTATTCACAGTGCCATCTATCTAAAGATTTTCTGTGTCGTGCTCTGAGAAAACTGTACATGTATAGGCACTACCGCTCGGCAATACCGTTTTTTGCATCTTGCCACAATCTGGCATTTAATCAATACACAAATCCATTTTGTTCTTAGAACGTGCACCACAACCCTTCACACACCAATATTGATAAACACGGTATACAGAATTTCTGTTTGGTTTTGTTCGTTTTTGTAATTGATGAAACAAATTGTTTTTCAAGTGGGATCTTTGTATTTTCTAGGCCACACACAAGCAGATCTCGTCAACATTATAGTTTTCCCCGAATGTCAGGATGATGGAGTGCCTCTAAAGTATTGTATGCATTGGCAGTGGTCAGTCATGCCTTCGAGAAAGATCAAGCTTTAATAGATAGCTTAGTAAATGGTTCAGTGTTGAGATGCTTATATAACTGGCTAGGCCCCTACATGTATGTTTAACATCTCAGGGAGGAAAAGGAAAATTTATTTCAAGTTTATAGTGTTAGTTAACAAAAAGCATGACAATTAAATCAAGTTATTAGTATTTTTTGTGGGCCGCCAGCTATAGCGGGCGGACCACGTAGCAATCCGTTGTGCGTGTGATGAGGGTGTGTGTATTTATGGATGTGTGTGTCAAAATTGTTAAGGTTTGTTAAAATTGACCTCAATTGAAAAGTTGACTCAATTGGAAACCAAACTTTTGTCATCGGTGCAAAATGGGATCCCCTCACTGTGATGAGGTCAAAGATATGTTGAAACGCTCAAATGTCATGTGAGGTCAATTTGACAAAATGGGCTAAAAAGTAAATTGATCTAAATTGAAAACTTGAAGTTCAATTGGAACCAAAACTTTTGTCATAGGGCCACCATGCGATCCCTCATCTGTTGTGAGATCAAAGGTCACGTGCCAGGGTCAAAAGGTCATGGAGCGGCCCACAGTTATATTCTTGAATATAGCGAGCGCGAAAAGCCGAGAACCGCGAAATTTCTATTATATTGTATTTGGGTCCATTGTCATTTGTTGTGTCATCTGCTGCAACCACAGAGCGACACCAGGATTGTGTGGGTGTGGTGCACATGCCCGTAATGCGTGCTGCTTGCATGATGTGTTACAAATGTACACTGTTATGTGTATGTAACTATATATGAACTTTCAATCTTGGTAGGATGGTAGACCACCGTGACTTTGACTTTTATATAGTATCTTTGCTTGGTAATGAATACTAATGACCTAAATAGCGTTATCACCAAACAATCCACCTAATTACATTACTGCATAATTTTTGTTTCCAGAAGTAAAATCCATTGTATCAGGTCTTAAAACAGGCCGGTGGGGCAAGCTTCATTCATAGCGCAAAACTGGCGAACGAGTCATTGGACGAGCCTGAAACAGTGGACCGAAGTTGAAGTCACTGTGCACGTTTATAAATAAATCAGCTGAGTGGCCAGTGGGAATCCACGTACGCGAGCCAGGCGATCTAAATGCTGCTTAGTTCGGTGGTGCTAATTGTGCCTGCAAACTTATCAAATCTTTAAAGACCGACATGAGAGATTGTACATTACAAGTCAACGGGTATATCATTCAACGGTGAGTGTATAGGCCCGTGCACTAGCTACCTGGTACATGGGTCCGCAGCCCCGATGCAGCTATAAATAGCGATACACTGGCGCATTGAAACATGAGGTCAAACCAGGCTCGTTCAAAATGGATCACGTTTGTAAAGTTATTCATACCCAAAAAATACTTACACTGGAGTTGATTCTCACACTCCAACGGATTTTGTGTGGAAAAATATTGATACTTAAACGTATTTTCGACTTTAGATATTTGTCAAGTTTTCGTGTTATGTTGCTAAACTATGGGGAGCAACGGCAAAAACGACCGATATCTTGCCGCCCCCCCCCCCCCCCCCGTCTTAGAAGTTGCTTTAAAAAATTGCTGACAAATTTTGAAATTCATGCTTCTGTAAATTAATTGTGAGATAACAAAAACCCAAACCATCACACAAATAGATCAATCATAACCAAAAATTGATGTGATGAGGAAATTGTTTTTGTAAGAACGACTTTCTCTTGCCATCCTTGAAACTTAATATGGCACTCGTCAATTTGATCCCTCTTAGTAATTTAAATCTTTTTTCATTTACCACGGGTACACCTCAAGATTCACGTAGATACATCCAAACCCTTGATTAAAAATCCTAGCATGAATAGGCCAAGTAACGTAATGCTTACAGCCTTAGCAAGAATAAAATTTTAAGTTATTATTTTTTTTACTGCCATTTTATAAAAAGTGAACAACAGGAAAAGGCAGATTGGGGTCATTATCGTCGTCGTCACGGGCACACAATTGTGTGTGCGAGTATTTGAGCGTGACTATATTGCCGGCTATTCATAACCTGTTGAGCCCGTGAATGGATGAAATACTACGCGGTCCCCTGTGGATGCGAATTCATCAAGTGGAAGCCCTGAGTATAGCCAAGTGCTGCCCAATAGACGACCAAATCTGGGTGGTGGTTAGTATTGAAGGGAACCTTTTAGGCTGCTTGGTTTGCCTTGATGAGAACTGCAAGGGTCCATGCTTGCTTGCTCCTTAATTCGCCTGAGATCTACCGGCCGATTGTATTGGTTGTTCATGGAATATAAGATTATTAGCCCAATTAGAGACATGATAAGAATAAGCTCAGGGTTAGTACCGGATTATATGATATATATATTTTGATTGGTTCCTTTGAGTGATAATAATGCTGTATCATAAATAGCCATCACGAGTATCTGTAAGAAAGTGGTTAGACCTCAGGGGGTGAACCCTCTGAGGTCTACCACCTTTCTTACAATAACTCTGATTGGTTACTAGATGTTATAGCATGCTATTTCATGTGATATAAGCTAATCAAAATAGACATTCATACCATGTCTCTGATTAGGCCAAATACTTAATATTATAAACCCCATGTATAGATATTATATTGGCTGGGTTTAGATGTCAGTGGTGTAACAAGACCTTATTTGGCTGGAATGCCACTATTGAAGTATAAAATCAGGAACACCCATCAAAATGGTGCAAGAAAATTTCTTTACAAAAGAGAAGGGTTGGGGTTAGAAATACAAACAATGAAGGTCAAGGTTGAGTGGTGAATTTTTATAGCCCACAATGCTTAAAACCCCCCCAGGGGACGTTTATTTGCAAACAAGGAACGTGTTAGAGTGAGGTAGAGCTGGAGTGATCGGCTTGTAATTGTCAGATCAGTATGTCGTTTGTGTGCCCATTGATAATATTAAGACATCTGCTGGAATTGGGTTGTTAACGGCCGACTCAAAGATTTTAAAACACGATATTTTTTTGATTCAAATAGTCCACTAGAACTAAAGATATCACCTAAAACGGCTTTAATTTAAAGTTAGAGAGGAATCTTATCTTGCATTTCCATTGTGCACAGTGTTAAACATTATGAACAGAATACTGCTTAAAACAAAAATTCCAGCATCTGGACATTTTGTAACAAATTGATTTTTTTATTTTGGAGCACTTGATTTGAATTTAGTTATTTCGCCCAGTGATAATATTGTAATGTAGACAAGGAATTATGTTATATGCAAAAAACACTATTTGTTTGAAATTGAGGGTGCCCCCTTGGAACAATCTGGGTCGCCTTTAAAGGGTATTACCTCACGTGACAAATAGGGAAGCAGCTATGGGGCAGATTACATATTGCATGCACCTAATAATTATAACACAGTTTATACTCATAACCAGTTTCAAGTATTTCAAGTAGTTCAGGTAATAAGTATTTAAGTTACTTCTCTTAATCCATTAAGGGATATCAGCGATAATGTGGAGAATAAAAAAATCCATTGGGAAATGCATTTTTTAAGCTGATAAATCAAAGATAATATG